>PVJS01008490.1:13220-52981 GCA_004027185.1 Glis glis
CTAGTGAGGCCCTCCGCAACTTCGTGAGACCTGGTTTCAAAATAAAGCATAAAAAAATAGGGCCGGGGGTGTAGCACAGAGGTAGAACACCCCTGGGTTCTATCCCCAGTACCGCAAAAAAAAAAAAATGTTTATAATCTGTCTTTCCTTGCAGCTTTGGTCACACGAAGAATCAGATCAAGACTAAGACTTGAAAGTATCCGGGCGTGGTGGCACATGTTTGTAATCCCAGTACTTGAGAGACTGATACAGGAGGTTGGCAGGTTCAAGGCCAGCCTCAGCAACTTACCCAGACCCTGTTTCAAAATAAAAAATAAAATAGGGCTGGGGATGTAGCTCAAAGGTAGAATGGCCCTGGGCTCAATCCCCAGTACCACACACAAGAAAAAAAGACTTGAAAGTGGACAGACAATAGACGCATGGAAAGTAATTACTGTCCACGCTCCCCTTGGCTGGGCCCTGGTAGGGATAACCAAGGCCCCTGGCATATACGGCATCGCCCTTTCTTTGCTTAGCAGCTCACCTGGCCACTGTGGGGCTGGGACTAGAACCATCTTGTGACCCAGGAATGGACATGCTGGACCAAAGGAGACGCTTACCTGCTCAGAGGAAGCAGTATCGGGGGGTCTAGGAAGTGATGTCACACCCATTTCTGCACGTGCCTTTATCTCTTAAAAGGCCACCCACCTCCCCAGTGTTGTAGAGAATTTAGCTAGTGAGGCCCTTCTCGGATTTGTAGTACCCAATCCCATGGAGTTTGGCTCCTGGGCTCAGAATTCAACTCAAGCCTGGGGTTCATGAACCCAGAAACCATTTGTTCTAGCCGGGGCATGCCTGTAATGCTAGCACTTGGGAGTCTGAGACAGGAGGATCACAGGTTTGAGGCCAGCCTCAGCAATTTAGTGAAACTCAGCAACTTAGTGAGACCAAAACAAAACAATAAAAAGGGCTGGTGGGGTATAGCTTGGCAGTAGAATGCCCCTCAGTTCAATTCCCAGTGACAAAAAAAAGAAAAGAAACCATTTGTTCTCTTAAGCAGATCAACCCTCATTGCCCAGCCTGTGATCCAAGCCAGTGGTGTATAAATGGTGTAAATTCAATTCTATACACATCGCCTAAGAGCCTCCAACTTCTAGGGCTGGGTGGGCAGCGTGCGTGTGTGTGTGTGTGTATGTGTGTGTGTGTGTGTGTGTGTGCACGCGCGCGCGCATGCTGAGGGTGAGGGACAGGGATAAGAAATAAAACACAAGTGTCTGCCACCCTCAGACACTCGTCCCTGGAGACCATCTACGAGATAGCCGGCACAGCCAACAAGCCGACCCCAGATTCCTGGTTCCCATCACCCTTGGAAACTCACACTGCTAGTGTCCCTAGAGGGCTTAGCACAGGAAGCCCGGAGGAAAGAGGGCACGGTTTGGGGGCCAGTGGGAGATGCCCCACACACCCTCCATCTCCTGCGCCACCACCTTCCTGTGTCACCAGGGTAACCAACACATCACCCACAGCCCTCGCAGGTCCGGCAGCCGGAAGGTCAGCGCTAATGAAAGGCACCACCTGGAGAGCGGGTGCCAAGCCGCGCTGACATAATTAGCTGTATTTGTGCTCCTTGAGGTTTGGCAAGCGCCGATGGGGAGGGAGGAGAGGTGGGGAGGGGGCACCTCTCCCAAAGCCTCGGAACAAAGAGAGCAATTTGGATGGTTTCCAGTGAGCGATAGCAACTTCCCGAGTGGCTATCTAATTAGAGTCCGCCTGGCTTCCACAAGGCGGCTGCTCAGAGCAAATAAAATAGGGACGCCTGGCTTCCCCTTCGCTCCGGCCCACGGACTTCCAGGTTGTTGACAGCTCCGGATTCAGCCTTCGTCGCCACTATCCCAATGCCAGGGCGTATTCCCCCCATCGCCACCCCCAGAAGTGCCATTCCCATCCCTGGCCTTTGGAGTGCAGATGAATAATGCTGCTGACGACAAGTCCTTAAGAGTCTTTAGTTCTTTGAGGTTGATGGGGAAGGGGAAACGTGTATGATGTAACAAACACCCTTTTGATCTGGTTTTTAAATTTCCGATGAACCAAGTTTACTTCTTCTGTTTTTTTGGCTTGGTTTTTGTTTATTTGTTTGTTTGTTTGTTTGGTTGGTTGGTACTGGGGATTGAACCCAGAGGCATTCTACCTCCAAGCTACACCCCCAGCCCTTTTTATTTTTTATCTTGAAACAGGGTCTCACTAAATTACTGAGGGTCTTGCTAACTTGCTGAGGCGGGCCTTGAACTTAAAATCTTCCTGTCTCAGTCTCCCAAATACAGGGATTACAGATGTGTGCCACCATGCCCAGCTGGTTTACTTCTTTTTAAAATTTCTCTTTTTTTTTTGCGGTACTGGGGATGGAACCCAGGGGCATTCTACCTCCGAGCTACACCCCCAGCCCTAGTTTTTATTCTTTATTTTGAAACAGGGTCTCACTAAGTTGTGGAGGGCCTCACTAAGTAGCTGAGACTGGCCACAAACCTGCGATCCTCCTGTCTCAGCCTCCCAAGTATTGGGATTACAAGCGTGCGCCACCACGCCTGGCTTAAAATTTGTTTTTATTGACATAGACTATTTGTTCATATTTATTGGATACAATAGGACAGTTGGATACATGTATACAATGAGCAGTGATCAGATCAGGATAACTGGTATTTCCATTTCCTCATTTATCATTTATAGGTGTGGGAAACCCTCAAGAGCTCCTAATTATTTTGAAATAAATCATAAATTGTGGTAGACTATAGTTACCCTACTATGCTACAGAACACTAGATCAAATTTCTCCTAGGTAACTTATCTAACCTCTCTGTATCCACCCTTCCCTTATCCTTTCTAGACTCTGGTGACCTCTACTCTACTCTTCTTCTATGATATCAAAAAATATGGATACTTCATGAATCTGTACATCATTGGATCAGTCAGCATTCTTGCTGCTATGACCCAAAATACCTGTATGTACCAAAATACAACTTGGAGGAATGAAAATTAATTTGCTCACAGCTCTGGAGATTTCAGAGGTTATAGTTCATGTTAGACCAGATGAAGTCTACAGAGCTTAGGGCATGGTGGCAGGAAGCAGAGAGAGTATGAGCAGAGGGACCCTGCTCTCACATCATGGAGGCTGGAAGCAGAGGGGGGAGGGGACAAGGAATATAATCCTCAAGGCCACACCCCCAGTGACTTCTCCCTAGCAACCAAGTCCCGCCTCCAATATGGTCGCCTTGTCTTCAACACAAGCTCTGGAAGACATTCTAAATCCAACCCATAACAATCATCCTTGTGAGGGACGCCCATGCCAATCATCTCTGTATGGTTCCACACGTGTAGGACACATGTGGCGGAAGCCAGTCCCAGACTTTACTTCTGTGTGATTCACCTTGGTCTGGCCTTGGTGCTTTCATCTGGGAAGAATGATTGACAATGAGACACAACCTGAAAGACTGTTGTGAGAATCTCGGCCAAGGGTGTAGTTTGGTGATGTTCCAGGCATGGTACATGACGATGGTGACAACTGTCATGCTGCTGCTGGTGTTGAAGAGGAAGGTGATGGCACGGATTTCCTCACAGAGGATCTTGTTTCCTGAAGTGGGGAGAACTCAACAGCTCTGTGGAAAGAGGAACTTCTGGTGGCAGAGCTCACGCACTGGTCCTCACTCCACAGTGAGGCACAACCATGACAATCACCATTTGTAGAGGACACCTGAGTGTTTCCAAAGAGCCTTCACCTGTGCCATCTCATTCACACCATCCCACAGCTTTGAGAGCAAGTTGCTATTATGACCCTCTGTTTACAGATGATAAAACCTGAGACTCCGAAGGTTAAGAACTTGCTAAGGACCCTTCAGGGGCAAGCAAAATAGCCAGGTCTTAAACGTGAGCCCGGAGCCCCCAACTCTGGTGCTCTTCCTGTGGTATAGGGTATGGAGAGAAGCTCAGGACATTGGCTGAGCTGTTTCCTGCACACGGACTTCGTGTCGAGGGAGCTCAAGAGACAGAGACCTAATACGGAGAGGAAGTGGCCTCAGTGGCCGATGACCTCTAACGCTCACTGTGTCATCTTGTGAGAGAGAGAAGCTGCCAGATGCTCAGTAGAAAGCCAGAATTCCAAAAGACATTGAAGGAAGCTATTTTTGTTATCTATTGCTGCATAATGGACCACCCCAATATTCAGTGGCTCGAAACAACCATCCTTTTATTTTCCTCTCTCATTTCTGGAAGTCAGCAAGGCACAGGTGGGCTGCAGACATCTGGGTGCGATTCTCTGCAAACACCTCCAAGATGGCTCGCGGGCGGCTGATGCAGGTGGTTGGCTGAGCTCTCAGCTGTGAGCCCGATTCTCCTGCATGTGGCCGCTCCGCGTGGCTTGGGCTTCTCACAGCCGGGCAGCTGGGTTCTGAAGGTGGCATGTCCACAATGAAGGTCACAAAAGGGAGGAAGGAGAAGCCGCCAACTCTCTTCAGACCTGGCCTGAAAAGTCTCAGAACGTCACTCTGTTGATCAGAGAAGTGGCAGGGCCAGCCCACATTCAGAGAGAAGGAGGAATAAGCTCCGCCTCTTGATGGGAGATGAGGCACGTCTGCACAGGACGGAGGAACTGATGGCAGCCATCTTTGGTGATAAGATACCTCAGAAATTGACTTCTAGCTTTTCCAAGCATGAATCATACTGAACTTGGGTTTACAGAGTGTTTTTTAGTTAGAGTAATAAAAAATAACAATTACAACTTACCAAGCCCCAGGTGATTGACATGTGTCATCTATTCTCACCACAGGTGGGGATTATGGGATTAAGTGACCTGTCCAAGCCATCACACCCAGACACAAGATTCAGAGGAAGAAAAGAGGACATGTCTGCCTGGTGTCCTTCATAGAAGAGAGAAAGGGAGCCGGCATGGTGGCGCAGCACGCCTGTAATCCCAGTCCTTGGGAGACTGAGACCGGAGGATTCAGGTTCGCGGCCAGCCTCAGCTACTTAGTGAGGCCCTCCGCAACTTAGTGAGAACCGGTTTCAAAATAAAGAATAAAAAATGGGGCTGGGAGTGGAGCTTGGAGGTAGAATGCCCCTGGGTTCAATGCCCAGTACCGCAAAAAAAAAAAAAAAAAAAAAAAAAAAGAAGAAGAAAAGAAGAAGAGAGAAAGGGCAATTCCCTGGCAAGTCTCCCTTCCCTCCTACCACACTCCTCCTCCTGCTCCTCCTTGACTAAAGATCGCACTGCAGGTCACTTCTAAGCAAGTCCCCGCCCGTATCATGAATGGTGCAAACAGGTGCTTCCCACACAGGAGCTGATACATGTGCACTTCTCTGGGGGTGACCACCCCGGGGGCTGTGACCAGCACACCCACACTTGGTCCCCTTGAGGGCTGAAGGACTCAGTCTCTCAAATCAGATAATCAGGTGGGTGGAGGAGGAATGCATGCCCGGACCACAAGGATCACCATGGCTAGAAAGCTGCCAAGCCAGGCCCTAAGCCCATCGCTTCCCATTCCAAAGCCCACGTCCTTTCCGTTCCTCTCTCTGCAGCACGGACAGAGAGGTGATGAGAGGGGACATTCTAGCATACCCTTTGTTGTCCGTGCTGATGACCTGGCAGTGTCCCCCAGCCCCAGAGTAGAGCTGGTTTCTGTGTCTTTGTCCAAAGCTCCTTGCTACCATGATGGGTCATTGAGAGCCGCACTCAAAACACAGCCAAGCGTGGGGACTAGGAGAAACTGCCCCTGAGGGCCAGGGCCTTGAGACAGGGCCCGGTGGTCTCTGCTGGGCACGTGGGGCTGTGAATCCCTCTGCCCAGCCCCCAAATCTGGCCCATGCACAGCTTTTCTCTGGAGTTTCTGAACAACCGTACATATGTTGTGTGAAGGCAACCCTCTCCTTTCATCAAACCAAACCCACGCCTCCCAATTTCAGCTCGTGGAGGAAAGCCTTGGGTCTGGGCAGGAGTAGGGGACAGCCAAACCCTCAGTTCTGTGGGCTGTGACCCCCACTCCGGCCTCTGCACTCACTCTGGTGCCCCATACTCCTCTATGGAGTTCTGTCCCCAGCAGGCTAGCTGGACTCCTTACATGGCTGCCCAGGGCTCACAAGAAGACAAGCAGAAGCTTCCTGGCCTCTGTTTCTGCTCATTCTATTGGCTGATGTGAGTCTGTAAGCCACTCTGATCCGTGGCTCATGGTGGCCATCATGGAAGACCACCAACCACCCAAGCAAATATAAGAACTCCCAGCTACTCCAGCCAGCACAAAGAACCCAGATCCTCCAGTGAGTTTCCCCTTTCATCCATCCAGGATTAATCAGAGAAGTGACATGAAATCACGTTTTTCCCTCCCTGGTCTAATGCCTTCAGAGTCCGTGCCCATCTACTTCCTCATTTTCTGATCATGTGAATTAGCAAAAAATTATTCTTTGGGTGGCTCAGATGTTTGACTCTACCCTTCGCCACAGCTCTAGAGTCATACTAGATGTAGTGGGGATGGTCCCAAGGACACACGACTTCCGCTCGCAAGGTGATCATTCCAAGAGGTCCAAGCAAGGCAGCATTCACTGTCGTGGGAGGCTCAGTTAACTGGGGACTGTGTCAGTCAACAAAAGCCACCAAAAAAAGTTTCAACGCCAGGATTCACGATCCTCTTTTAATGCATGTCCTGGTTCTCACTTAAGGGATCTGCTGGGACCGAGAGTTGAACTATGTTGTAGTTCAGTGACTGATTTTTTTTGGCTATGCTACCTGTGGCTAATGCAGATGAGAAATTAGGTTGAAGGCAGCAGTGGCTGTTCTTTGGTTCTCTGATAAGTCCTGGAGTCATAAGGCAGAACCCCGAGCTTATTGTTTTCTTTCTTTAAACTCTGCAGTACAGTTAGAAGTAGTTATTGTACCCACCGTGCTTGTACTACTCATGCTTACTCTAATGGGCTGTCACAGCATTCGGTTGGCCTGCCAAGACGTGCTTCTAATGGACAATTGACTCCAGGCCCGACCCTCTCTGTCACTGGTTCCTCCCTGTCTTCAAATCCAATCAGATCAGGCAACCAAACACAGATTTCCATTTCCTTCGAAATCCGTAGTCTACACCTATTAGGATTCAGTTGCGGATAACAGAAACCTCTCTCACCAATTTAGGCAGAAGGGGATCTGTCATCAAGTATTAGGAGCACACAGACCATCAGAAGGACAGGAGAAGCAGGCTCCGCGCTGAGTCCACAAGGGAAACCTCCACTCTCCTGAATCCTTCTGTCTCTCCTCCACCGTTGCCAAGGAAACCAACAAATCAGGAAGCTACTTCAGCACGCCGTCTCCTCATGACCCATACTTCATGCCCTGCTCCTCCCCTCATTTCAAGTAATTCCAAATCCGAGTCTTGCACAGAAGATTCTGACTGGCGGAGCCTAAATCACATCAGAAATCCTTTCTGCAAGGAGGTCTGGGAAATCCTTTTTTGTTTCTCTAGCTTCCCCTAGTGTGCTAGTCAGCTTTTCATCACTGTGACTAAAATACCCGAAATACAAACCTCAAACGAGGAAACATTTATTTTGGCTCATGGTTACAGAGGTTCAGTCCATGGCTGGCCAGCTCCACTGCTCTGGGCCTGACCTGAGGCAATAAGTACATCATGGTGGAAGGGCATAGTAGAGAGCTGCTCAGCTCATGGCAGCCAGAAAGCAGAGAGAGAGAGAAAAAGAAAGGCCAGGGACAAGATAGAGTTCCCCAAGGGCACATCCCCAGTGATCTACTTCCTCCAACTATGCCCCGCCTGCCTACAGTTTCCTGCACCTTCCAGTCGTCCATTCAGCTGATAATAGATTAGTGCACTGATGAGCTCAGAGCCCTGCGATCCAGTCACTTCCCCGAAGCCCCCAGCTCTGGACACTCTGCACTGGGGACCAAGCCTGCAACACAGGAGCCTTTTGGGGGGACACTGCAGGTCCAAACCCTAACACCATAGTATGGGGAGGCACACTAGTAGGAGTTTGGAATAGATGTAATAGATGTCGAAGGAGCAAATCCATAGCATCTACCACATGGCTAATTTCTTCAGATAGGAATCATTCTTTTCTTGAAAGCCTCACTCAGAAATATGCTTTCAAGTCATCGAGGGGATTTTTATGTGTATTTCAGTTCAGTTCCACCAAGGACTTAGAGAGGACCCGGTTGGTGCTGGGCCCCCTATTAAGAGTTGCAGATATAGAGAGATGAATAAAGCCAAGCTCTGGTCTTTCAGGAGCTCATAGTCTAGAAAGGAGCACAATATGAATATGCTGGAGAAGACCGAGCACAGAGAGAGTGCTATTAGTTTGGACCTGAAAAGTCCCCCAAAGGCCCATGTGTTGAAGGCTTGGTTCCCAGTTCAGTGCTATTGGGAGGTGTGAACCTTTAAGAGGTGGGGCCTAGTGGAAGGAAGTTAGGTCATTGGGACAGTATCCTTGAAAGGGATAGTAGGACCCCCCAGCTCTTTCCTCACCCTCTTTTACTTCCCAGCTACCATAGGTGAACAGTTTCCCACCACGTGCTCCCGCCTTGCAACTGGCTCAAAAGCAACATGGTCAAGCAACCATGGACAGAAACTGGGAGCCAAAATAAACCTTGTCTCCTTTGAAGTTACCTCGGGTGTTTGTTACAGTACTAGAAAGTCAGTACTTTAGTCTATGCAGTGGGTGTGAAGCTGATTCCATATTGTGGTATACATGACACACTACAGTTTTTATATCTCTATCAATCAGCTTCTCTCCTGCTGGGCAGGCAGGAAATACAATCTTGACTATTATTATAGAGGTTATTGAGATCTCCCTGCTTAGCCCCAAGGAATGAGACAAGTTCCCAGGGTCTTAACAGCCCGGAACATTGGAGGAGGTAGCCAGTGATTCCTGTCCAAGCCCATGCTATCCCTTGCCGTCAGGGGGCTGCACCGTCTCCATGCACACCTGGGCACGGTGGCCTTGAAGGAGCAGGGAGGACTCATCCTTCATGTAGGCATTCCCCACAGGCCTCCCATCTTGCTGGGGTGGCTGCAAGAGCTCAGGGATCCAGTACTCACCACTCGAGAGTCCACAATAACTTCTTCCCTTTCCCAGCCCTGCACTTAGCCATTCCTACCTCCTCTCTCTATGATCCATCTATCCCTTTCCCCTGGATAACATACCCACACTTGACATTTTCTAATACCTAACTTGCTTTTTGAGGCCAGAATAAAGCTGGTACCAAAACAAGGACAGTGAAAGATAGGACATTTTAAACCAATCTCACCTTGACGACCATAGAGGCAAACGCTCTAAATAAAATATTAGCAGATTGAATGTAGCAATATATATTTAAATGGCAATACATCACGACTAAGTACATTTTATCCCTGGAATGTAAAGGCAATACTGACTTCATCAAGGGCTTGCTACATGCCAGGTGCTGCTTCTAAATTTCTTTCTTACTTAGAATCAATGAGAATATACACTCCTGTCCCGCATTTGGAAGTACACAGAAGCCAAGTAACTTTCCCTAAGAACTCGGCTAGGTACTTCAATATCAGGAAATCTATTAAGTGATTTATCACAGAAACTGCTTAAGCAAAATAATCATTTTCTCATCCTAATAGATGCAGAAAATCATTTGAAAAAAGATTTAAAACTCACTCATGATTTAAAAAAAAATAGTAGTTCTGACTTCCAAGAATCCACTCCTCCATAAACCAATGAGAACTCTGGCAAAAATGATCAAAATCAACTTTTTCAGAACTCTGTAAATTAACCAGATGCTGATAACAATCTGAAGATCATTTACTCAAGAAAAGGGGCCGAATCAAGGTGAGATCAGTGACCTTCTTGACATTTTAATTTTCTCTATTTCCATTCTTTTCTCTCCAGCTCCATGTTAGCTTTGAAAACCAGCAGATTCACTACGTAGTGGCTGTGAAGCCAGCAGCCTCACAGCCACTGGGGACACACACTAGATGTGGAGCTCCTCAGAAAGCCCCATCTCCAGAGAAGGATCATTATTTCGTCTCTAGCAGCTCCCTGGAAAAGCCCTATTGACTTCCAATAAAGACTTATTATTTGGCGTGACTCTGCATTTACTCATTGGAAAAAACCATATCCCAGGGCATTTGTAAAAGATAATAATAATAATAATGATGATGATAATAAATAGCAGCAATTATTTAACATTACAAAATAAGAGGCTGGTGGTGGGTGCATGCCTGTAATCCAATACTTGGGAGGCAGAGACAGGAGGATTGCAGGTTTGAGGCCAGCCTCAGCAACTTGGCAAGACCCTCTACAACTTAGTGAGACCTTGTTTCAAAATAAAAATATATAAAATAGGGCTGAGGGTGTAGCTCAGAGGTAAAATGTCCCTGAGTTCAATCCCAGACCACAAACCAACAGAGAGAGAAAGAGGAAGGAAGGAAGGAAGGAAGGAAGGAAGGAAGGAAGGAAGGAAAGAAGGAAGGAAGGAAGGAAGGAAATCTGAAATCTGGAGAATGAGATGTCCACATGTATTGGGTTCTCTGGCGGACACTGCTTGCTCTGTAGTCCTGCCACGGAAGGTTGCTGCTTTAAGACAGCTCCCTGAAAACTATTCCGTGGTTCCTGCCATGGAAGGTCACTGCACCAGACAGCTTTCTGAAAATTGTTCCGTGGTTCCTCCCACAGAAGGTCCAGGCAGCTTCCTGATCAATAGTCTTCTCGCATGAAAACGACATGAAGTCTGATAATATTATTTGCAGAGAATTTAATGATTGGGGGGTTCGGAAGGAGATAAAGATGACAAATTCTCCTGGCCTTCTGCAGCCAGGGCCCTTCTTCTATTAAGGCTTCAAACAAAGCAAACAGGAAGAAGATCACAAGTTAAGACCAGGGAGTGGCAATCACAAGTTGAGACCAGGGAGTGGCAATTACAAGTTAAGACTAGGGAGTGGCAAGGTGAACGTTTCAGGGAGAATAGGAGGTCATCAATGCCCACCTTTCGATCCCATCCAGTCCAAGGAAGCTTGTCCACATGCGGACAATTTCCACGTAGCATGTACTGTGTACATGGTTAAGTTGGTCCAAAATGGTGACTTCACTGTGTGGGTAAGATGGCCCCCAACACATATGGGGCTTTGGAAACCACCAACATGTTCCTGGGAACCCAGCACATGCACAGAAAAAACAGAGAAGGTCTTAATCTCTCACCTCTGGATGACCTTGAGACCCTGCACAAGCAAGAAGTAAAGGTTAAAACAGAGTTGTAAACTCCCAGAGCACCCAAGGTGCACACAGAGCCCCTTGGCAAAAGGTAGATGTGTTGGTTCAAGGAATTTAAGGCAATCTCGGTTCAATTGTTAGCTGACCACTAGGCTAAACAAGCAGAGATGTCAGTGACCACACATCACAAAAATACACACTGTAGACAATTAGTCCAAAAAAGTCAGCAAACAAACAATAAGGGGTGGAGGGGGAAACAGCAGTAACAACAAACAAGGGGGTAGGAAGCTAATTTCCAGAGAAGTCACATTATACTATTAAAGATTTTCAGTTTTTAAAAAAAACTCAAGGTACACAGAGATAAAAAAAAAAGCACAGCCCATACACTGGGAAATAAGCAATCAATGGAAAGTCTCCTTGAAGAAACCTTGATTAAGTGTTGGATTTACTAGAAAAAAAGCCTTTATTCAGCATTATAAATATTTTCTAAAGAAGTAAAAGTGTGAAAGCAATGTTTCATGAAGTAGAAAATAAAAAAAAGAGACAGAAGTTATATTTTTTAAAAAATCAAAATTCTGAAGTTGAAATTATAACTAAAAGAAAGCATTTACTAAAAGGATTCAGGAGCAGATGTGCATTGATAGAAGAAAGAATGGAAAACTTGAAGATAAGTCAAATGAGATTATTCTCTCTGTGAAGCAGGAAGACAAAAGAATGAAGGTAAATGAAGAGAACCACAGAGACCCGTGTGATATCATCAAACATACTAACATACAAATAGTGGAAGTCCCAGAAAGAGAGGGGAGAGAAAGGCACAGAATATAATTTGAAGAAATAATGGCAGAAACCTTTACAAATATGATTTTTGAAAACACTATATTAAGATCTGGGCATGGTGGCAACACGCCTGTAATCCCAGTACTTGGAAGACTGAGACAGGAGGAGTGTAGGTTCAAAGACAGCCTCAGCGATGTAGCCAGACCCTGTTTCAGAACAAAAAATAAAAAGGTCTGGGAGTGTAGCTCAGAGGTAGAATGCCCCTTGGTTCAATCTCCAGTATCATGAAAAAAGAAAAAGAAAAGAAAACACTATGGTAATGTACACATCCAAGGAGCTTAGCAACTTCAAGAGGGTAAGCTCAAAGGAGAATTAACACCAACATATATCACAGTGAAACTATGAAAAGAGAAAGATAAACAGAGAATCTTAAAGGAAGCAAAAGAGAAGTGATTTATCATATTCAAGGGATCTTTGATATTAATAACAGCTGATTTCTCCTCAGAAGCCATGGAAGCCAGAAGGCAGTGGATGGCATATTCAAAGTACAGATAGAAAAAAAGACTGTCAATCACGAATTCTATATCCAGCAAAACTATCCCTCAAAAATGAAAGCAAAGGATATTTTAGGATAAATTAAAACTCAGAGAATTTTCCACTACAAGACCAAAGAAATACTGAAGTCCTTCAGGGTAAAATGAAAGAACACTAGAGAGTAACTTGAATCCATGTGAAGAAACAAAAAGAATTGATAAGAGTAAGTGCATAAGCAAATATAAAACAGTATAAATGTAGTTTTTATAATGCTCTTACTTTCCTACCTTATTTAAAAGTCAACTGCATATAGCAATAATTATAAATTATGCTGACAAGATTATGATGTATGTAATTTGTTTGACAACAATAGCACAAAGTCTGAACGCGCCCTATCTCGTCTGACAACAATAACACAAAGGCAAAGGGAGAGAATGGAACTAAATTGGAGCAAAGTTTTATATTCCACATAAATTAAGTTGGTATTAACCTAAATTAGATTATTTTAATTTGAGATGTTCATCAAAATACCCAAGGAAAATCCTGAGAAAATAACTAAAAAAAAAAAAAATATATATATATATATATATATATATATATATACAGTAAAAGAAACAACAAAGAAATAAAAATGTTACACTAGAAAATATCTACTTAACACAAAAGAAGGAGAAACAGAGGGACAAAAAGACATGAGCCATATAGAAAACAAGTAGCAAGCCAGGAGTGGTGGCACGTGCTTGTAATCCCAGTACTTGGGAGGCTGAGACAGGAGGATCGCAGGTTCGCGGCCAGCCTCAGCTACTTAGTGAGGCCCTCCACAACTTAGTGAGACCCTGTTTCAAAATAAAGAATAAAAAATAGGGCTGGGGGTGTAGCTCAGAGGTAGAATGCCCCTGGGTTCAATCCCCAGTACTGCAAAAAAAAAAAGGTAGCAAAATGGGAGACATGAATCCTATCTTATCAATAATTACAGATAGATTAAACAATCAGAAGGCAGATACTAGCAAAGTACATTTTTAAATGATTCAACTATATGCTGTCTATAAGAGACATATTTTAGATTCAAAGACACATGAAAATATGAAAACAATTCCACTTGCAATAGTACCAGAAGGGATACAATGCTCCTAAGTAAATTAAACAAAAGAAACACAAGATGTATAATGAGCACTACACAAAAATTGTTGACATGAAGTAAAGGCCTAAATCAATGGAAAAGCATCCCATGTTCATGAAGTGGAAGGCTAATATTGTTAAGATAGCAATAGTCCCCAAAGTGAACTACAGATTCAAGGCAATCTCTATCAAAATTCTAGCTCCTTTTCTGCAGAAGAAGGGATCCAAGACAATCAAAACCCAGAGTGAGGGGGTGCACACACTTGTAATCCCAGTACTTTGGAGGCTGAGACAGGAGGATCACAGGTTTGCGGCCTGCCTCAGCAACTTGTGAGGCCCTGTTTCAAAACAAAGAATAAAATAGGGCTGGAGGGGTATATCGTGGAGATAGAATGCCCCTGGGTTCAATCCCCAGTACCACAGGAAAAAAAATCAAAAAATCTTGATGCTGGGTGTGGTGGCACACGCTTGAAATCTCAGTACTTGGGAGGCTGAGACTGGAGGATTGCAGGTTCACAGCCAGCCTCAGCTACTTAGTGAGGCCCTCTGCAACTTAATGAGACCCTGTTTCAAAATAAAGAATAAAAAATAGGGCTGGGGGTGTAGCTCGGAGGTAGAATGCCCCTGGGTTCAATCCCCAGTACTGCAAAAAAAAAAAATCTTGACAAAGAGAACAAAGTTGGAAAATTCACTCTTCATTCAAGAATCTGTGGCACAGACAAGAACCGACATAAAAACCAATGCAATAGAATTGAGGGTCCTGAAATAAACTCTATACTCAATTAATTTTTTACAAGAATGACAAGACAGTTCAATGGAGGATAATAGTCTTTTCAACAAATGGTGCTGGATATCCACATGTAAAAGAATTAATTTGGATTTATACCATGTGTTAGTCAGCTCTCCATTACTATAACAAAGACTTGAGAGAGTCCATACAAGAGAAAAGGATCATCTGGTACATGATTTCAGAGGTTCCGGTTCATGATCGGTTGGTCTTGCGGCTTCTAGGCCTGTGGTGAGGCAGCAGATCATAGTGGGTGCACACAGTGGAGCAAAACTGTTCACCTCGTGGCCAGGAAGCAAAACAAGGAAGAAAGAGGTCAGGATTCCATGATCCTCTTCAGGGGCCCGGCCCCAATGACCTACAGACCTCCCAGCAGACCCCGCCTCTTAAAGGTCCCACCACCTCCCAACAGCCATGGGTTGGTGTCCAAGCCTTTAACACATGGGCCTTTGTGTAACTTCTGTCACTATGCAACTCTTGGAAGAAAATAGGCATAAAACTTCATAACCTTGGACTAGGCACTGTTTCTTTAAATATTATACCTAAAGCACAAGAAAAAAGTAAACTAAACTTCATCAAAATCAAAAGTTCAAGAAATGAAAAGACAATCCACAGGATAGGAGAAAATATTTGCAAGTCATATAGCTGACACGAAACTTATAGCCAGATGATATAAAGAACTCTTACCACTCAACAATGAAAAGACAGCCATAGTTTTTAATATTTATTTTATTTTATTTTTTGTGGTGCTGGGGATTGAACCCAGGGGCATTCTACCTCCGAGCTATACCCCCAGCCCTATTTTATTCTTTATTTTGAATCAGGGTCTCACTAAGTTGCAGAGGTCCTCACAAGTTGCTGAGGCTGGCCGCAACACTGAGATCCTCCTGTCTCAGCCTCCCAAGTACTGGGATTACAGGCGTGCACCACCATGCCTGGCTTTTTAAAAATATTTCAATAGTCATTTATCCAAAGAAGAGATGACTGATAGATAGATACATACATACATACATACATACTTTATATATTATAATTATTATATATTATATACAAAATATATGTGTCTATTGGATAAGACATATATAATCTAGTCATATATATGTCTATCATTATATATAATCTATTATGACGCATATATATGACAGTGATGGTTTGGATTTAGAATGCCCCCTGGCCTTCATGGAAACAAGGTAGCCATGCTGGGAGCGGGATTTGGTTGCTAAGGAGGGGTCCCTGGGGTGTGGTCCTGGGGATTATATATCCTTCCTTCTCCCCCTGCTCTCTCTCTTGCTTCCAGCCTCCATGCTGTGAGCGTGGATGGACTCTTTCTCTTTCTCTCTTTCTCTCTTTCTCTCTCTGCTTCCCCCCACCACGCCCTGAGCTCCGCAGTTGTAACCCGGCCTGGTGTGGACTGAAACTCTGAAATCTCCAAAAGAAACTGTGAGCAAATAAATCTTCCTTCCTCTAAGTTTTGTGGTCAGTTGCTTTCGTTGATAGCAGTGAGAACGCTTGCAAGTCATACAGCCGATACGAGACTTATACTACTACTCAACAATGAAAAGACAACCGTAGACAAGACAATGAGCGATGATCATGAAGAGACGCTTAACCTCATTAGCGTTTCAGTCAGTTTTCTCACCACTGTGATCTAGATACCTGACACATAAAACTTGGAGAGAAGAAAGGTTTATTGGGGTTCATGGTTTCACGGGCTTCAGTCCACAGGGCCGGCTCTGAAATGTAGATGGCGGTGGAGCAGGGTGCGCCGAGGGACGCTTCTCTCTCATCGTGGAGGCTGGGAGCAGACAGAGGGAGAGGAGGGGGCCCGGGGACAAAGAGAGTCCCCAAGACCACACCCCAATGGCCCGCCTCCTCCAGCCATGCCCCGCCCACCTACATCACCACCCAATAGACCCATTCAAATTATTCATCCCGCCAAAGAGATTGGAGCCCTCGGGAGTCAGTGATTCTCTGAACGTTTCTCATTGACCGTGCGTGAGCTTTTCTAGGGGACGTTCCATCTTCAAACCACAGCAATTAGTCATTAGGGAAATGTAATCAGAAGGACCAATGAGATGCCACTTCACACTTACTAGGATAGCATTTGTTTGTTTGTTTGTTTTTGCGGGGATTGAACCCAGAGGGGTTCTAACTCCACGCTACACCCTCGGCCCTATTTTTTATACTTTATTTTGAAACCGGGTCTCATGAAGTTGTGGAGGGCCTCACTAAGTAGAGAGAGAGACAGGGTGACAGAGAGAGAGAGAGAGAGAGAGAGCTGAGGCTGGCCGCAAACCCAGATCCTCCGGTCTCCGCCTCCCAAAGTACTGGGATTACAAGCGTGCACCACCACGCTCGGCCTTGTTTTTGTTTTTGATTTTTGTTTTTGTTTTTGTTTTTGTTTTTGTTTTTGTTTTTGTTTTGCGGTACTGGGGATTGAACTCAGGGACATTCTACCTCTGAGCTATACCCCCAGTTCTATTTCTTATTCTTTATTTTGAAACAGGGTCTCACTAAGTTGCAGAGGGCCTCACTAAGTAGCTGAGGCTGGCCATGAACCTGTGATCCCCCTGTCTCAACCTCCCAAGTACTGGGATTACAAGCGTGCACCACCATGCCCGGCTTGGATATCATGTTTTTAAGTAGTGAAGACTGGTGAGGGTGTGGAGACATGAGAACTCTCGTGAGCTGCTAGTGGGAATACGCAGCGGGATGGCGATTTTGGAAAACGGGTTGGTATTTCCTCAAAAAGTTAACATAGAGTTGCCTTACAACCCAGAAAATTCCACTTGAGGCATACACCCAGGAGAATTGAGAATATAGGTTGACACAAAGACATGCAGACAAATGTTCATAGCAGCATTGCTCACAGTAGCCAAAAAGTAGAAACAACTCCAAATGTCTATCAACAGGTGAATGGATAAACAAATAATCCATGCAGTGGAATATTATTCAGCAAAAAAAAAGAATGAAGTACTAGTACCGGCTACAACATGGATGAAGCTTGAAACCATGGTCAGTAAAAAGCCAGACAAAAAAGGCCATGAATAATTCCATTTAAAAAGAAATCTCTAGCCAGGTGTGGTGGCGCACGCCTGTAATCCCAGTACTTGGGAGGCTGAGACAGGAGGATCACAGATTCGCAGCCAGCCTCAGCTACTTAGTGAGGCCCTCCACAACTCAGTGAGACCCTGTTTCAAAATAAAGAATAAAAAATAGGGCTGGGGGTAGAGCTTGGAGGTAGAATGCCCCTGGGTTCAACCCCTGGTACCGCAAAAAAAAAAAAAAGAAAGAAATGTGCAGAATAGGCAACTCCTTAGAGAGAGAAAGGAGATGAGTGGCTCTCAGCGGTTGGAGAGAGAGAGAGAGCATGCTTGGGATTTCTTTTTAGAGTAATAAAAATGCCCAAGACAAGATAATGATGATGGCTTCACGACTCTATGAATATATGAAAAACCACTGAGTTGTAAACGTTAAAATGGTGGATTTTATGGTATGTGAGTTTTATCTCAACAAAGCTGTTAGAAACACACATACAGTAAACTGTAAGTAGAGAAAACCTCTCTAATTTGATAAAGTTTATCTACCAAAAACCTAATGTAAACATCATATGTAATATGTAATGAACCAGTAAAAGTATAATTAAAGTAAAAAATAAAATTAACATGCCTGCTCTATTTTTTTTTATGTAGCATAGTACTAGAAACTCCAGCTAGCAAGATAAAACAGGAAAAATCCGATAAGGAATTCTTTCCAAAGAAACAAAGATATCATTGTTGGTGACTGGCATGATTGTTTAGATGGAAAACTCCAAGATGATCTATGCACAATTAGAACCAGCGAGGTAGTCAGCCGAGGTTTCTGGACAAAATGTGTTCTTAAATGCCCAGGATAATCAATTAGAAAACGTACCTGAAAGTTTCCAGTCGTAACAGCAAGAAAAACTCCAAGTTACTTGGGAATAAATCCAATGAAAGATGTGTGAGACCTTTACGGAGGAAATTATGAAAAGTTATCAAAGGGCATAAGATAAGACTATAAAAAAATGGAGAAATATAACATGTTCATGCTTGGGGAGACTCCATATTACACAGATGTCAGCTCTCCTCAAAGTTAATCTATGAATTCATTGCAATTCCAATCCGAATCCCAATGGAGCTTTTCATAGAGCTTGGCAAACTGATTCTAACATTCATCTGAAGTGGTTAAGGGCAAGGCAAGAGCCAAGATCAAAGCACGGGGAGAAAGAACTTTCCCAACTAGATGTAAAGATGAACTCTACAGCCGGGAGACGGTGGGGAGCCTGCCCAGCCCGAGCCACACTCTGGGTTTAAGCTCCATTGCTGAGAAAAAAAGAAAAGAAAAAAACACGAGACATTAAAATAATACGGGAGATATGCGAGCTAGACACATCTATTAGAGGAACAAACCAGAAAGCTCAGGGCCAGTCCCAGGTATCTGTGAGGACCTGGTGTATGGCAGAGGTGGCTTCAAGCGTATCCAACAGATAGGGTTGAACAACTGGCTACTCTAAGGGGGGGGGGGGTTCATTGGATCCCCGCCTCATATCACACATAAAGATAAATTCCTGATAGGTCAAAACAATTTTTTTTTTTGGCAGTACTGGGGATTGAATTCAGGGGCATTCTACCTCCAAGCTACACCCTCAGCCCAATTTTATTTATTTTTTTATTTTGAAACAGGGTCTCATTAAGTTGAGGAGGGACTCACTAAGTAGCTAAGGATGGCCTCAAACCTGTGATCCTCCTGTCTCAGCTTCACAAGTACTGGGATTACAAGTGTGCACCACCATGCCTGGCCAAAACAAAATTTTAAAGCTATTATAAGGAGCCAGACACAGTGGCGCAAGCCCGTAATCCCAGTACTTGGGAGGCTGAGACAAGAGGTTCACAGTTTAGAGGCCAGCCTCAGCAAATTATGAGACCCTCAGCAACTTAGTAAGACCCTGTTTCAAAAATAAATAAATAAGCCTGGCGTGGTGGCACACACTTGTAATCCCAGTACTTGGGAGACTGAGACAGGAGGATCGCAGGTTCGCGGCCAGCCTCAGCAACTTAGTGAGGTCCTCTGCAACTTAGTGAGACTCTGCTTCAAAAATAAAAAATAAAATTGGGCTTGGGGTGTAGGTCAAAGGTAGAGTGCCTCTGGGTTCAATCCCCATTATCAATCAATCAATCAATCAGGCTGGAGTGTAGCTCACAGGCAGAATGCCCCTGGGTACAATCCCCAGTACCAGAAAAAAAAGGCACTGTAAGGAAATTTAGTTAGATATCTTTGTCATATGGAGTTAGAAAAGAATTCCATAAACAATAGCAAAAGATACAAATTATAATGGAAAAAGTTTTAAATTTGACTACATCAAGTACTAAAATTTCTGTTGGCTAAGACAATCACAAGACAAAGTTCAAGTAGAACAACACATTTGGAGAAAATGTTGCAACAGTGTAAGAATAGTGTTCAGAATACATAATGCTCCCATAAACTCAAAAAGAAAGAGACAAAGAACCCAATTAAAAATACCGAATAAAAGAAAGCTCCAAAGAAAATACAAAGATAATCCAAAGGATTGACGAATACGTTAAAAATGCACTTTATGACTAAGCTGGTAAATAATGTGGGTTTTTTTAAATACTTTTTTATTGTGTGCATTGTAATTTTACATCATATTGGGGTACAGAGTGTCAGAAAAATACATGCACACAACTCTTGTTGCCCTCCCCACCGGGTGCCCCCTCCCTAATAACATTTTTGTGGGTTTTTTTTTTTTTTTGCAGTACTGGGGATTGAACCCAGAGGCATTCTACCTCCGAGCTACACCCCCAGCTGGGGGATTACAAGCATGCGCCACCACGCTCGGCTCTAATAATGTTTTTTAAAAATTGAATTGTAGCTAGGCTTGGTGTCGCACACCTGGAATCCCAGTATTCTGGAGGCTGAGATGGGAAGATCACAGATTTGAGGCCAGCCTCAGCAACTTAGTGAGACCCTGTTTCAAAATAAAATATTAAAAAGAGCCAGGCATGGTGGTGCACGCTTGTAATCCCAGTACTTTGGGAGGCGGAGACCAGAGGATCCGGGTTCGCGGCCAGCCTCAGCTCTCTCTCTCTCTCTCGCTCTCTCTCTCTCTCCCTGTCTCTCTCTCTCTCTCTACTTAGTGAGGCCCTCCGCAACTTTGTGAGACCTGGTTTCAAAATAAAGTATAAAAAATAGGGCTGGGGGTGTAGCTCGGAGGTAGAACGCCCCTGGGTTCAATCCCCCATACCGCAAAAAAAAAAAAAGGACTGGGGGTGTAACTCAGAGGTAGAACGCCCCCAGGTTCAATCCCCAGTAGTAATACTAATACTAATGCTAATAATTCTATCATACAGATCCAATTAGCCAGAAACGATTTTGTCCCAATATCCTTGACCAATTGGGATCTGTCATGCTATTTGGACTGTGGCTGGGACGGTCACTCCGTGGCAGTTTTGTGGAGTACTTAAGGCAAGCGTGCACCTGTTCTATGACCCAGCACTTCACTCGAGATTTATAGAGACCTAAGAAAACTCCATGCTCAGCATTGATTGTGACTGAAAAAAAAAAACCAACAAAATGTTCTCCCCATAAGGAGGGGAACTGTTTACTGTTTTTTAAATGTGCTATGGTCCTGCGATGGAATATTATCCATCTGTTAAATGAATGAACGAGACGTGTGAATGTCAGCATGGCGTGACTCACGTGGTGCGGGGTGGACGAAGCACACTGCGCAACATTTAAGCACACAACAGTCATCGCGTATTGTTTAAACCTACAAACACATGAAGCAAAAATAAAAACACGAGCAGAAAGGATTAAACAAATTTATGGTCACCATTGTCTCTGAGGAATGAGGAAGGAGACCGGGAATAGTAAGGGAACGAAGGAACTTCATCATTATTATTGTGTTTGGGTTGGGTTTGGCTTCTGCGTTTTTGCGGTGCTGGAGACCAAAAGTAATTTTTAAAAATTTCTTATTTTACAAAAGGCTGTGAATCAAGTAGGACGGATGTTAACATCTGTGAATTAGAAGGCGTGCATAGACGGGAGACGCTCCCTCCCTCCCTCCCTTCCTCCCACCATGTTTTTCTAATAAGAAATAAATAATACTGGCCTCTCCTTCCCAGAGGTGGGGGAGGAGAATAAAAAGCTAAAAATGAATCTGTATTTTCTTATCACCCTCTCATCTATGTCTTGGGATGAGGCTGATGAGAATCCAGAGAGCCTCGGAGGGGAGGTAATGCTTTGGTGGGGTGTTTGTTTTGGGGGGTACTGGGGATTTAACTCAGGGGTGCTCTACCCCTGAGATACATCCCCAGCCATTTTATTTTATTTTATTTTATTATTTTATTTTATTTTTTGTGGTACAGGGGCATTTTACCTCCAAGCTACACCCCCAGCCCTATTTTTTATTATTTTATTTTGAAACAGGGTCTCGCTAAGTGGTGGAGGGCCTCACTAAGTAGCTGAGGCTGGTCTTGGACCTGCGATCCTCCGGTCTCAGCCTCCCAAGTACTGGGATTTATTTTTTATTTTGAGATAGGGTCTTTCTTGCTAAGTCGCTGAGACTGGCCTCAACCTTGCAATCCTCCTGCCTCAGCCTCCAGAGTAGCTGGGCTTATAAGCATGCACCACCATACCTGGCTCTTTGATGGAGTTTTGATGGGTGAGTAGAAGTCTCCCTCCGTGGACCAGGGAGAGAGGTGGAAAGAGAAGATTCCAGGCAGAGGGGTAGGTGCAAAAGCTCAGTGCTGTGGTTTGCACATCCCTACCAAAAACTCACGTTGGAATTCAATCCCTGTCATGAGGTATTAAGAGGGTGGAGACTTAATTGGACTATAGTGTTTGGAGGTGGGGCCTCTGGGAGGTAATTAAGGTTAAATGAGGCTCTCAGGTTAAATGGGGGCCTAATCCACTGGGACTATGGCTTTATGAGAGGAGGAGAGGCCTGAGCTAAGATGTTCAGTCCCTCTTGCCATGTGACACCGTGTGCCACCTTGGGCCTCTGCAGAGAGTGTTCACCAGCAAGAAGGACCTCACAGATGTGGCCACCGGATCTTGACCTTCCCAGCTTGAAGGAGTGTGAGAAGAATGAATCTCTTTTCTTTATAAATTACCCAGTCTGTAGTATTCAGTTATAGCAACAGAGTGCAGACTAAGACACCCAGAAACCTAACATGCATGTTCAGGACTGGTAAGGAAATGGGAAAGGAGATGGGTGGGAGAGGTGGGCAGGAGAAACAGCCAGGAAAGATCTTGGAGGGACTGGTAAGCCAGGCCGAGGGTCTCGGACTTCATCCTGCGGGCCCTGGGAACTCAGGATTGGCAGCATCCTGCAAGATGGGGGCCCTTCCAGCCTCCACCTACAGCTCACGGAGGGTTAAAAGAAGTTCCATACCACTTGAGGGAGATGAAGGTGGGCCTTCATCCAGTAGTCAGAACTTCTCTCTCGTCACTCTCCCTTTGTAAAGTGCCGGCTCAAGAGCAACCTTATCCACGGAGGCTAGAACAGACCCCTGGGCCCTGTGGTCAGAGATGAGGGAGCAGCAGCTTGTAGGAGCTGCCCAGGAATGCCAGCTGTCCAGGGCTGGAGACTTCAGTGCCCAGGGATCACTGCAGTCCCTGTAAGGAAGAGAAAGTCTCCGGCCCCAGGGGAAGCTGAGCTGGGGTGCAGCACTCTCTCTGGGGACAGCAGGGTGGGAAGAACTCAGTCCTCTGTGGGTTACTATCCAGCTAGCCAAGAGTTCAATGGCAGGGCCACTACAAGCAGCAAAGGCACATGGCCAGGCTTGTATTTTTACATTTTATTTTATATTATTTTATTTTAGGTACTGGGGATTGAACTCAGGGGCATTCTACCTCTGAGCTACACCTCAAGCCCCTTTTTTAATTTTTTATTTTGGAACAGGGTCTTGCTAAGTTTCTGAGGGTCTCACTAAATTGCTGTGTCTAGTCTCAAACCTGCCATCCTTCTGTCTCAACCTCCCAAGTACTGGGATTACAAGCATGTGCCACCACGCCCAGATCTAATTTTATTTTATTTTATTTTATTTTATTTTATTTTATTTTATTTTATTTTATTATTTTTTATTTATTTTTTTATTTATTTATTTTTTTTTTTGCGGTACTGGGGATTGAATGCAGGGGCATTCTACCTCCGCGCTACGCCCCCAGCCCTATTTTTTATACTTTATTTTGAAACCGGGTCTCACGAAGTTGCGGAGGGCCTCGCTAAGGAGAGAGAGAGAAGAGAGAGCGAGCTGAGGCTGGCCGCGAACCCGGATCCTCCAGTCTCTGCCTCCCAAAGTACTGGGATTACAAGCGTGCGCCACCACGCCCGGCTTCCAGATCTAATTTTAAAAGATACAAAAAAAAAAAAATCCTTATGGACCATGGGCACCTTGTGTACTATGCCTAACGGATAAGTCAGACTTGGGGACACAACATAGGGAGACCACGCAGGAGGCATCACAACAGTCACCGGGGTTGGTACTGATGTGGTCACCATGGTGATGGAGGCTGGGGCAGATGAGAAAGCTGTTGGGGAGTGAGGACTGGAGTGAACACAGACGTTCCTTGTGGAAGGGGAAGGAAGAAGAGTGGGGGGAAGGAGCAGAGGCCCGGCAACCAGAGAAGCAACTCTGCTTCCCACACCTCATGCAATATAAACGAAGGCAGAGCAGGAAAAACTAATTGGAGCTATTTGCAGCCTAAATGGAGCTGCTTCCCCGTCCCTCCAATGGGATGACCTCGCGCGGGGAAGTGGGTATCCAGAACAGTTAGCATTGAGGAGCCGGCTTCCTTCCAAGAACGTCGCTGCTAAATGAGCTCCCAGGAGAGCCCCTGCCAGAGCAGCGACACAGGCATTCTGGAACTCCGGAGCGAGGCAGGAGCAGGGAACCAGCCCCCGATAAGGATGCTCCTTACAGCTTCATCCATCGGCGGGCAGGCTGCCCAGCTGGCATCAATGCCCCGTGTGGAGCCCACACCTCAACCGGAGGGGAGACACAGCCTGCACCGCCAGCTGCTGTCAGCGTGTCACCTCTCCACTGAGCAGAGCCAGCAGCTGGGGAGAAAGAGAAATGGATCCCAATTAGGGGCTGCCTCAAGCTGTGGCCGGATGTCTGCGGGTCTCTCCAGCTCCCTCTGCACACACACACACACACACACACACTTCTCTCTCCTTTTCTTTTCTTAGAAAGCTGTGTCAGCATTCACTGCCTCAAATTCTGCCCTCAAACCCAGCACTCAACTCCTTACAAAGCAGAAGAAAGCAAGGATGTGGGGCTCCCTACACCCTCATTCTACAAGCAACCTAATTTTTTTTTGTGGTACTGGGGATTGAACCCGGGGGCATTCTACCCCCCAAGCTACACCCTCAGCCCTATTTTATTTTTTATTTTTGAAACAGGGTCTCATTAGGTTGATGAGAGTCTCACTACCTACTGAGGCTGTCCTCAAACCTGCGATCATCCTGCCTCAACCTCCCAAGTCCTGGGATTACAAGCATGTGCCACCATGCCCGGCTACAAGCTAACCTAATAATGATACCTTTTGCAACCATCCTGGGGTGACCCGCTGAAACCCTCCTCCCATCTCCCCAGCAGAGGCCAGGCACTTTGCTAAGGGGGCACCTATTATTCCCAGCCCAAGGCTTGAACAACCCCAGTTATTCTCAAACGTTTGTGAGCGCCGGAGTCACCTGGAGGGACTGTTAACATGCTCCTCGCCGTGCTCCGCCTTTGGGGCTTCTGGTTCAGCAGGTGGGGCAGCGCCCGAGGACCTGCATTCCCAGCCAGTTCCCAGCTGGTGCCGATACTACCGGCTTGGGGCCATACTCTGAGAACCACTGCTTTTATCTATTTTCAACCTTATCCTGTCCTGCGTTTGACCTTCTTGCCTGACCTCTGAATCTTTACATTTCTCCTAACTTGGCTTTTAACCTGCTCTTTCTACCCAAGCCCTTGTCTCCTCCCAGCTCCAACACAGCCCTGCCGCTCGTGACCCCAGGGCTAACGGCTCCCCTGCCCAGCCCGGCCCAGCCCTTCTACAATCCCACTTTACACCCTCTGACTTACTCAGTGCTTGTCAGAGAATAACCAACGGGCACTTCCCGTGTGTCTACGAGGGACAGCGGGGTCAGAAATGCTGCACGCGTGTCCCCAGGCCTCTGATGCTGGATCTCCCGCTCTTCCCAGCTCTGTCCGTTCAGCTTCTGCATGTCGTGGGAATGCTTTCGGCTGCAAGTGACAGAGTGCCCAGCTACCGGTGGCTGAAGCCCACTGAGGTGCGTCCTTGCCACACTTTATTGTGTAATTTCCCAGAAGTCTACCAGTGAGACCATCTGGGATTGGACCACTATCCGGGCATAGGTATCTTTGCAATTCTTTTACCTTGATCTCAGGATTACAACATGCAGCCACCATCCAGGCATAAGATCGTCCCTAGGATGGTACTAAAGGCAGCACTCAGGGGCTGATGAGAGGTAGAGCTTTTCCCCTGGCCGGTTCATCTCTCGAGGAGGAGGAGGAGGAGGAGGAGGAGGAGGAGGAGGAGGAGGAGGAAGAGGAGGAGGCTCCTTCCTCCCAGCCAATCCCCCTACATCGCATTACCCAGCACTAGACAGGCCGCAGAGTTCTGCTATCTGAGGGATAGTGAGCGTGTCAGAGCAAGTAACCAAGACCATGGACCACAGCGTCCTTCAGAGTCAAATGTCCCACAGCATTCTGGGAGCATCTGAGTGGCCAGCTCATTCAAGGCTATTGGACCGCGAGGCCCTTGGTCCATGCCCGTTTCCTCCTTCTAGTCTCAGTGCCCAACACACTAACTCCATTTGCTCAACGCGCATGCGTCATCCCCACGTGCCTGCCAGGTGTGGCGCTCTCAGCAGGCTCTGGACCACAGGGCACAATGGAAAGTGGCCAGGCTCTGCAGTCAGACCAAGTCATCTCTGACTCCAGCATTTCCAAGCTGTGTGACCTCAGGCAACTCACTTCGCCTCTCTGAGCCTCATGGCAAGGTGAAGATTTAATATGATAAGACCTACAAGGCTGGGACACATAGACCGGCGAGGGGAAGCTTTGCGAGGGGTGACAGAGCAGTGACAAACACTTCCCGTGAAGGGCTCGCTTCTAAACACTTCACTGGAGTTAACTCGCCAGGTGTCGATACGACCCAATGAGGTTAGTACATCCGTCATCTCCAGAAAAGAAACTGAGGCACGGAGTGGTTAAAGAACTTGCCTGAGAGCAGAGAAATAGAAGATGGAGGAGCCAGGAGCCAGCCCTGGCCTCTGGGCTCTCAACCTCTGTGTCATGCTGGAGCTTCCCCTGACCGACGTGGCTGGTGCAAAGGCCCCGGCATCCGGCCGCAGGACCCACCAGCACGGTGAGCGGCAGTGGTCGCCAGCCCGAGACAACCAAGCTGGTTCACTGAGACAACTCTGGGGCCGGGCGACAGCAGCTCTGCCAAACAGAGGCTGTCAACGCTCAGCAGCTCTCTCTACGTCCCGGCTGATTGACGGCTGGACCCATGGACTCAGTCCCCAAGGACCTCCCCCCAGATGCTGACCCCAGCTTGAACCGGAGCCTCAGCCTCTGTAAACCCTTCCCGGGCTCATTAGGTGAGTGGAGACCCACCAATGCACCAGGCAGGTTCCCCACTTGCTCGCACTCAGCCTCCAACCCTGCTGGCCCGAATCCATAATGCATCTGTACAACTTACGCGCGCCCTTGATGGGATCTTTTGTCGTCTGTCCTCCAGCCACAGCTGGCTGATTTGCTAAGCACCCACCCAACAGAAAAACAAAGGGATGGCTGTCTCCCTTGCAAGAGGACTGATCCCCAAACTGTAGGCAGCTGACTCCCTTCCGATGCCAGTGCCCGATAGAAACGTTCCATCCTAAAATCAATCCGCAAGTGTTTGTCCCATTGATTTTGTTGATTTGTTTATATATACTCTATCTTGTTCCGCCTCATGCACAAGAAAAGCTTGTGGCAAGTTTCAAGATACGTGTAACCAGACACAATAAATAGATGTGGAGTCAGGACACAGGAAAGGGAGGGTACGGAATAAAGTGGGGCAGACTTGTATTAAGTTCCAGAATGTCCTGTCCTGGACTTGCATTGCTTGCTGGGTTTGAGCTTGCTAGTGGCCAAAGCAAGAAAGACTAAATGTATCCATTAATCAGATTCCTGGGGCCCATGAAGGAAAAATAAAACAGCTGCTTAAAGAAGGAGCAGGACAAGAACGGATGAGGACAAGGAGGAGGGGAAGGCCAGATGTGGTAGCACACAGCTGGAATCCCAGCTTCTTGGGAGTTGTCCCAGGAGCCAACCTGGGCAACTTAGCAAAAGAAGGACGAAGGAGTAGGAACAGCAAAAGGAGGAGGAAAAGAAGGAAAATAGCCACAGTGGCATTGGCAACAGCATAGGATTTCTGATCCTGAGATGAACTAGTGAAGCAGGCCCTGGGTTTGGCCACGGTTTTGGGGGATGCAGAGGGGAACCTGAAACTCATTCTCTGGCCCCGAGTTTCCATTTATTCACCACCCCAAAAATGAAGCACCACCACCCCCCCGCCCAGCTGGCCCAGGCCCACCCGCATGCTCGTGCGAGTCCAATGCAGTAAGAGATGCAAAATTGTGTAGAAAGTAAAATCTCCGTGCCTGGGATTATTATGGTAAATACTGTACACTCGACTCTTGATTTACGCTAATGGGAGGGAGCAGCGGTGCAGATAATTAAAAATGCATTTATAGTTGGTTCCAGAATGTGTTTTTGTTCTCATGTTTGGATATGGGTGGGTCCTGATATTCTGGGAATTCAGTGTGATTTCATAATCCTTCTGGGAAAAAAATTAATAATAACAAATGCCAACCTTGGGAACAACCAGAAGGCCCCCCACTCTTGGCCCAGCTTGTCCCCCGGCTCTGCTGAGGATGGAAATGTCCCCTCCAGGGTGGATGGGAAAGCACCCAGCCCAGAACAGCTTCAAAAGAAATAATGTTGTTTTAAGTTACTCCATTTGGGGATGCTTTGTTACGCAGCAGTAGGTAACTGATACATGTTCCTGGGATGTCTGTGTCCTCTCTTAAGGTTTCTACAAATTCTTGGTCACTTTGGAGCCTAGTGCCTTGCTTCTTCAAATCCCTTTATCTGGTCCCCATCTCTCCCCCTATACTGTTCCTTTTCCAGACCGGAACCCCATATCTGTCCCCAGTTATCCTCCCAGATAACTTGTAAGGCATTGTGAGTATAACACGGTATACCAAAGTTCAAGGGGAGGCACAGGGGTTTTCATATCACAAGATCTCAAATGACTTACAGTGGATGCTAGAAATCTCTGTTCTTAAAAATTGTTTAGTCACTGACTGGCAGCTTTCTTCCCTAGCTTGGTCTCCCTGCAGCTTCCTCCTCCCTCCCTTTCTTTGCTCTCTTTCCGCCCTGTCCCTGTCCCCCCACACCTTCGAATTCCCATGCATGCCTGGCTGGCAGTTTAGCTATCTGCTATTTGCAGATACTTCCTGCTCTCTGAGTCTTATCTTCCACCCCCAGAAGATTGTGAAAATATTTTTACAAAACAAAGATAGTTTTCCCTAAGGGGCTTCTGATGCCAGATATTAAACTAATAGTTGCACTTTTTAATCCTGCTACATAAGTGAGGGAGGGCACTTCCAGGTGTCCCTCCCATAGCCATTCTTTTCTTCCTTCTTACCTTCAGACCACTAACTTTAATTCAGGGTAGCTAATTACCCAGCCTCCTTTGCAGCCCGGAGTGGACATGAGACATTTTTATGGCCTTTCAGATGTAAATAGAAGGCTGCAGCAGGATGGAAGGGATGCTTATCTTTTCCTGAAGTAGGTCCTGTTCAATCCTCCTGCTTCTTCCTGCCTAGGATGCAGACCCGATGTCTGGCAGTGCAGCAGCCATCTTGCGACCAAGTAGACAGACACCACAGCCCCAGGATGGCAGGGCAGAAAGACAGAACAAGTCTGCACTCTTAATGACTTCCTTCTGCCACACCTGGACTGCTTAATTCTGGACTCCATGTTCAGTGTGAAAAATAACCCCATTTGTTCGGGGTTTTCTGTCTGCGCATCTGAATGCAATCTTACCTGATTCAATAAGTAATTACATTTTGATTTCAAAAACCTTTTTACTGCTGCCGCTTCAGGTAAAAGGATGGCAACCACAGACTAGATATTAAACAAAGTTGCTAATGATGTCAATTAAAAGTGCTCGAGTATATGCTGCCTGCAAGAGTTGAGAATTTGTCTGTGAGTGGAAAGAAACAGCTGGGAGCCCCTACCTCATTCCAGAACAGCAGGAGCCTGAACCCTCCCGGACAGGCGTGTGCCCTTATTCATGCCAATCTCCCCTGTGACATATCCAGCTCAGAGGGGACCTTGGGCTCATCAGTGGAGCAACGGTGTGATAGTTGACATCGAATGCCCCAGGAGGGAGCCCTCGAGCAGGCTGAGAGCGTCTACGCCAGCTCTCTGGTCCAGGGTGGCCCTGAGGAGGCGGCTTCCACGGGGCACTGGGTGGACAGGATCCCTCGGGAAGCAGTCCAGCATACCTGGTCCTCACACCTGGCTACACCCCAGCTCAGCCACCCGCACAGGTGAATACCGCAGGTGGGCACAATATTTACTCCACGAGCCTGGGCTTGCTCGTTTGTAAAATGACAATATTAACCCCTCCATCTTACAGTCATGAGCATCCCTTGAAAGGATGCATGCAGCACACTGCAACCTGCTCACAGGAAGTGCTCGATAAATGCTCGCTCTACTACCATTGCCTGCAACGAGGTCATCTGGGTGCTGGGTCCAGTCAGGGGACATCAACCAAATCACACGAGAGGCCAGGAGGGGGCCCCACCTGGCCTGGGGGGAGGGAGCGGCCCCTGCTCAGAGCCCACAGCACCTTGCTGGCCCCGCTAGGACCCTCCTTGTCACCCCAGTGTGAGGACTCACGGTCACCTTGTTCCCCAGGTTTGGATAAGGCATGATCGGGGAGCAGGGCTGCCTGGACCAGAAAGGAAGCATGGGCTCCACGGCCTGGACCTGGGCTCGCCCGACCTCGGCTCCCCGCTGACGACCGGCAACTGCGCAGGGTGGCCCGTGAGGCCCGGCCAGCTCTGACAGCTGGGACCTGAGAACAGGCAGCTCTGCAGGGGCCGACGGGGCCTCCCGCTGGAACCCTCTGGCCGCGTCCTCACACCGCGCTGGGGGCCTCAGGGGACCACTCTGGCCTCGGTGGGTCCCTCCAGGTACGTACCTGCAGAAACCGGACGCATCGGAACTGAGAGGAAGAAAACGTAACCAAGTACACGCAGCTCCCTGCTCTAAGAAACTGAGCGGGAGGGGCCTTCATTCCCTCCCTCATTCATTCATTCATTCATTCATTCATTCCCTCCCATTCATTCCCTCCCTCACTCATTCATTCCCTCCTTCATTCATTCATTCATTCCCTCTCTCATTCATTCATTCCCTCCCTCACTCATTTAATCATTCCCTCCCTCCCTCATTCATTCCCTCCCTCATTCATTCCCTCCCTCACTCATTTATTCATTCCCTCCCTCACTCATTCATTCCCTCCCTGATTCATTCATTCCCTCCCTCATTCATTCCCTCCCTCATTCATTCATTCTCACTCATTCATTCCCTCCCTCACTCACTCATTCATTCCCTCCCTCATTCCTTCCTTCCTTCCTTCCTTCATCGTCAGTGACAATGCTGGCAGCACTCCGTCAGGCCTCAAGTAGACCCTGCTTTGCATCGGGCCGCATGCTGGGCACGGGACACGGTGACATGAATGAGGTCCTCCAGGAGTCCACTGTGGGAAAGCAAAAACATCTAGAGCAGTGGGGGACGTCACGGGGGTCAGGAGGAGAGCCCCGATGAGAGGAGAGAGGGAGACCTGGCCCGCCAAGCCAGAGCCTCTCGCCTCGCTCTCCCGGGACTATCCCAGCTTTAAACCTCACTGGGAGCCCCTCGGTGCCAGGCTCCCTGGGACACTGGCCACCCCCATCGGAGGCAGACACCCCCAGGCCTGTGATGGAGGAGAGGGCGAGGCAGAGGAGACAGGGCAGGGGAGGGTGGACGGCCTTCCTTCCCTCCACCTCCGGGCTCTGCCGCCGGGGTCCTTCCCCCAGCCCCCGAACAGGACCAAGAGCCTCCCGAGGCTGACAGGAAGGCCCTACAGTGAGGGCAAACAGCAGTGTATTCTCTATAAGCATCTCCCGTCACCAGCGTGCACGCCGCTCCCCGCTCCTGCACCTGCCTTTTCCGGCATGGGTCCCCAGGCCAGCCGGGTGTCTGGACCAGACACTCTCTGGCCACCTCCTGGGCTGGGTGCAACAGCCCTTGTGGGGTGCTCTTGGCCTGTGTTGAGCTCTGCTTCACGGACCCCAGGCCCCCCCCTCAGGAAAGCGACCCACACTGGCCTCCCGTTGCACCCGGCTCCTGCCGCACTTGATGTATCGGCCTAATATTCCTGGAATTGTTTTTTGCTCTGTGTTTTGTTTTCTTCAACAGCCCCTGGGAGGCCCCGGTGCCTTGCTCTAAGCATGGGCAGGACTGCCATCAAGTCACCCTGGTAGCTCCAGCACAGCCACCATGCCGCTCAAGCTGGGTCCCGGGATTGGAGGCCGGCACCCTGCAGCTGAGAAGGAGGGAGGCTCTCCGAAGATCCGCCCATCCAGGGAGCCCGGAGCAGGTTGGTGCATTCATCCGCACCCTGTTCCGGGCTCAGCCCCAGAGAGGGACAGACACCTCCCACCAACGGGCCGGCTCCACCTGCCCTCCCCCTGACCAATTGCCCTTCCCTGTCTCCACAGTCTCTAGGGTTTTTTTTTTTTCTTTTGGCACCGGGGATTGAACCCAGGGGCATTCTACCTCCGAGCTACACCCCTAGCCCTATTTTTTATTCCTTATTTTGAAACCGGGTCTCGCTAAGTTCCGGAGGGCCTCACTAAGTAGCTGAGGCTGGTCGCAAACCTGGATCCTCCGGTCTCAGCCTCCCAAGTACTGGGATTACAAGGGTGTGCCACCACGCCCGGCTCAGAGTCTCTAGTTTCTAAAATCCTTCCCCAAATAACCATCTGTCTTTCTCCTCACCCCCTTTCCATTTCCTGCACAGCCAGATCAGCAGTGCCCTGAAAAGTCCCGAGGACCAAGCTCCAGCCAGGCGTGGCGCTCCATGGGCCAGCCCCTCCACCCCAGGATTTCAGCAGCTCCTCTTTAAAATGAGGGTACAACTCTCTGCCTTGCTCATTTCCTTAGGCGTTCAATATTTAATGAGCAGCTACTATGTGGCAGGCTCCCCCGTGATAAGACTGATGTAAAAATAAAATCAAAACAGCAGCAGCCACAATAATATTAACCGTCCTACCACACGCCAGCCACAGTGCTCAGCACCGCTCCTTGTCACCGCCTCCATCAGCGCCATCGCCGACCTAGCTGACGTTTGCCAGGTGTGTGCTGGTGCTACACTGCTCGCCCTTCACCGTGGATGTTAACCCAGTTAATACACACACCAGCGCCAAGAGACGGGCGCACACTGTTAGGGTTTCTATATCAGAGCTGTGGACGCTGAGTCTCAGAGAGGCGCTAGGACTCACCCACGGCCATAGGGTTATAATGAAGCAGGAACTTGAGTTCAGGTAAGTCTGGCTCCCGAAGCCATGCCCTTACCCATCACATTCAGCCTCTTCCAAAATACAATCATAGCCGGGCGTGGTGGTGCACGCTTGTAATCCCAGTACTTGAGAAGCTGAGACAGGAGGATCGCAGGTTTGAGGACAGTCTCAGCAACTTAGCGAGACCCTGTTTCAAAATAAAGAACAAAAAATAGGGCTGGGGATGTAGCTCGGAGGTAGAATGCCCTTGGGTTCTATCCCCAGTACCACAAAAAAAAAAAAAAAATACAATCATGTAGCCAGGTGTGGTACATACCTGTAATTCCAGTACTTGAGAAGCTGAGACAGGAGGATCGCAGGTTTGAGGACGGCCTCAGAAACTTAGTGAGACCCTCAGCAACTTAGTGAGGCCCTGTTTCAAAACAAACAAACAAAAAAGAAAAAAAATTAAAAGGGCTGGGGCTGTAGCTCAGAGGCAGAATGCCCTTGGGTTCAATCCCCAGGATCAAAAACTAAATAAAAAATAAAACCAAAATACAATAATACATTTGAAGGTGGGATTTAAAAGCAGATAACATTCCACAAGGCTGAGAGCGGGCAGCAGCGATGCCAGGGATGACTCCAGGGCTGCATCCCGGGCCAGGGCACGCCTCGCCTCCCTCGCAGCTCTGGGACGCATGTCTTGGGGTCCTTCGGGCCCAGGTTCAATCCTGACTCTGCCGCTAACCTGCTGCGTAGCACTGGGCACGTTACTTCACGCTCTGGAGCCTCAGAGTTTCCATCCACTAAATAGAGTCGATGCACGGACTTCTCCAGGTCGCCATGCAAGAACCTAGCGCGCTGGCTGGAGCACAGATCTCAGTGAGTCCTCCTCCACCCTCCTCCACCTCCAGAGCCCGGCCCCTTGGCTACAGAGTTGGGCCACTCTGGGGGGATTTATACCCCAGAGTTCCCTGCAAGATGGGGCTGAGCCTGGATTCTTCCTGACTTCTCAGCTCGCTGGCTCCTTCCCCCACCCTTTGCTGTTCTTCTTGCTCCCTTCAGTGAGAATCCTCCCAGTCCCTTCAGTGAGTCCTCCTTTCCCTTCAGTGAGACTCCTCCCCTCCCTTCAGTGAGTCCTCCCGCTCCCTTCAGTGAGTCCTCCCACTCCCTCAGTGAGAGTCCTCCCCTCCCTTCAGTGAGACTCCTCCTGCTCCCTTCAGTGTGAGTCCTCCCCCTGCTCCCTTCAGTGACACTCTTCCCCTCCCTTCAGTGAGAATCCTCCCTCTCCCTTCAGTGAGTCCTCCTGCTCCCTTCAGTGTAAGTCCTACCACCCCCTCAGTGAGAGTCCTCCCCTCCCTTCAGTGAGAATCCTCCCTTTCCCTTCAGTGTGAGTCCTCCCCTCCCTTCAGTGAGAGTCCTCCCGTTCCCTTCAGTGTGAATCCTCCCATTCCCTCAGTGAGAGTCCTCCCCTCCCTTCAGTGAGACTCCTCCCCTCCCTTCAGTGAGACTCCTCCCTTCCCTTCAGTGTGAGTCCTCCCGCAGTGAGCCACAGGCCCCAGATCCTTGTCTCGGGCTCTGCTTCGGGAAGCCTGACCAGGGATGGGGTGTACCACACAAGAAGACAGCGCTCCCGGTGGCCACAGGAAGTGGAGGAGGCGGCGCCCAGACCCCAGGAGCTTGGCCTGGCCGCAGCTGGAGGCCTGGGAAGTGGCGCTGAGCAGGAAATCCCTCCAGGAGGAAAGAAGGCTCCGAGAGCCTGCAGCTGTCGCCCCCACACCTGCCGACCTGGGGGCCGCCGAGGTCTGTGCGGTGACACTGGTTGTGCTGAGCCCACCCGCCAGAAGAGCAAAGGCTCGCACAGGCCTGTCCCGTGGGCGGCGTCTCAGCCCCGGGCCTGGCGCTGCGCGCCAGCAGAGCCCGCTCCAAAACGAAGGATGAAGAGCTCCCGCGACATCCGTGCTCCGCACCTGGTAAAGCCCCCTCCGCCATTTCCCTAACAGGGAGGGAGCCTTGGGAGTGTCACATGCCACGCTGTGACTTTGGTTAAGATCCCTGTCCCCCTCCACCCCTTGCCACAGTGAGCCCCGGGGAGCACTGGAGCCAGAGTCCGTGGGAGCGGGCAGGCCAGGCCCTGCCCTCCAAGCCAGGCAGCCAAGGTCAAGCCCGCCCCGGCAGCATGGCAGCATCTCGCTCTGCTCACCTCTAAACCAGGGCGCCGATCTCTGGGTTTCTTGTTCACTCCACAGATATTTTCCTCAGCACTTCCCTGTGCCCAGCTCTGTGCTGGGCCTTCAGCCGGGCTACTGTGTCCCCTGCAGGACAAAGCACGGAGGAGGGGCGAGGACCGGCCCCGGGTGCGAATCCTTCTGCCATTTCCCCAGCTGTGTGATATTGGGCATGCTGTATAACCCGTCTGTGCCCCAATCTCTTCGTTGTAAAATGGGAGTGATGGTCGTGCTTCCTTGACCCGGTTTGTGGGGATGGAAGGGGATCGTGCCACCCAGGGCTTCCGCATGGCACCTGGCTGGCCGTGAGCACCAGTGTGTGGTCATCGGTGCTACTAAGGTGGTTTTTCTCCGGGTGCACGAAGCAGGGGGTTCACCAGGGATCAAGGAAGAAGTGCGGGGACTGGGGAGACTCAGCCTTGCCCTGTCTGTATTGTCTCCACCATGGCGCTAACCCAGGCCTTGCCACCTCTCATGTGCAATTTCGCTCCAGACTCCTTATAGCCTCCCTGCCTCCGGCCTCACCTTCTCCAACTCATCTGCAGCACGGCTGCCAGCGTGTCCACCCCGCAGCGCAGCTTGCCTCGAATTGCGTCACTTCCGAGGCAGAACCTCTCCGGGCCTTCCACTGCGCGTGCGCTAAGGGCCACCTTATCCCGGCATTCAAGGTCCTCCGGTTGATGCCCATCCCGAGTGCTGCTTCCCCTGTGTCCTCTGCCAGGCTCCACCGACTCCCTGCGACGGCCTCTGGAAGCGGAGCCCTGCCACTAGCCAAGCTGGCAGCTGGGGAAACGGGTCACACCAGGACAGGGAGCCTCATGGAAACCTCTGGGGAAGGGTGACCCTGGCCTCTTCCTGGTGTCCGCGGTGGCCAGCAGTCCCCTCCATTCCTTGGCTTGTTGCTGTCACACGCATCTCTGCCTCCATCGTCACGTGGTCCCTCAGTATCTCCATGTCTGTGTCTTCATGTGACGCACTTATGAAGACAATAGGCGTTGGCTCATGCCCGCCCTAAGTCAGCGGACCTCATCGAGGCCTGACACATCTGCGGAGACCCGACACGTAAGGCCACATTCAGAGGTCCAGGGGGTCATGAATGTGGGGGAGACACGATTCCACCAAGGTCAGGCATCAGCCCTCGTTTTATAGAAGAAGAAACCTGCTCACATCATAGGGCCAGACACGGGTGGCAGGTCCAGGACCCACGCTCAGGTCTGCCCTGCCCGCCCCAGCCCCGCTCCTCTGAGGACCCTGGACATCTCTCTCACTGACCCATGCGCCCTTTTACACCATCACGTCACTTACCTCTGCAGCAGCCTCTGAAGCTGCGGCACTACATCTTCACTTCCTAGGTGTAGACATCAAGCTCAGAGATGCTGAGCACCTTGCCCAAGGCCACACAGCAAGCTAGTGAAACAGCCAGGATTCGAATCCAGGGTCGGTCTGACTCCATACCTGTGTGCTTCACCTTAAAACACCTCCGTTTGTCCCTTTGCTTTGTGGCAATTTAACCTGGAGGAATCACAAATCACTAACCCTACAATTTGAAAGCCCTTTTCTTTTTTTCTTTCTTTCCTTCTTTCTTTCTTTCTCTTCTTTTCTTTTCTTTTCTTTTTTTTTTTGGTACTGAAATTGAACCCAAAAGCATTCTACCTCTGAGCTACCCCCAACCCTATTTATTTATTTATTTATTTATTTGCGGTACTAGGGATTGAACCCAGGGACATTTTACCTCCAAGCTACACCTCTAGTCCTATTTTTTATTCTTGATTTTCAAACAGGATCTCACTAAGTTGCAGAGGGCCTCACTAAGTAGCTGAGGCTGGTCGGGAACTCGGATCCTCCTGTCTCAGCCTCCCAAGTACTAGGATTACAAGCGTGCACCACCATACCCAGCTTTTATTTTTTATTTGGAAACAGAGTCTCGCTAAGTTGCTGAGGCTGGCCTCAAACCTGCGATTCTCCTGTCTCAGCCTCCCAAGTACTGGATTACGGGCATGTTCCACTAAGCAAGCTTGAAGGCCTTTTTTCAAAGCAAAGGGTCTTCCCAGCCCCCGGAGTGGAGAAGCCAGGGACCCTCCCACCCTCTCCCACCCCGTGCTCATCCCACTCCCCCACAGCCAGCCATCTCCCAGAGCCAATTAGCCAGCCCAGGTGGTCTCAGGGGAGCCCGTGGGGTGATGGACTTATTGATCAGCTGAGTGGCGGAGTGGCGAGCAGAAGGAGTCATTTAAGCAGTGTTCTCTCTGTCTGAGGGCGGCAGGGACTCCGGGGTGGAGAGTAAGTTGTGTTTACTGCGATGGTAATTGAAAGGCAGTGGCCGTCACCCACATTGTCCCCGCCAATACCTAATTGCTCGACCAAAAACTGCTGGAGAGCTGGGGCCAGGGCTGGGGGGAGAGGGAAAGAAAAGAAAGTTAATATCACCCGGAATCAATAGCGAAGCTTTCACAGTGTCAGGCGCAACAAATGGAGCCGAACGACTGGAAGCTGCTGAAAATTAGCCTCCGGGCAACTCGCTTTGAAAACTAAAAGCTGGTAAATGCAGAAACACAGGGAGCTGTGGGCTGCCCCTTCTGCCAGCGCGCTTTCCGGTGGCCAGCCCAAGCCCGGTGCCAGCTCGGAGCACGCAGGCATGGCTGAGAGGACCTCAGACGGGCCCTAATTTGTCCCCTGGGGAAAAGACTCAGGACACGGAAAGCGTGCGCTAGCCGCGACCTTCCACCCTTCACGGCAGCTCAGTGACCTTGAGTTCGCTCATCTGCAGAATGTGCACCTGCTAATAGAAGGTAGAGCCTACGGTGGAAAGAACATGAAGAGCCCAAGGTTGGAGTCCAGGGGGATGCTGGGCCGGTGACTCAACCTCGTCTACAAGAGGGAAGTAATGCCCGGCGTGACGGCGCACGCCTGTAATCTCAGTACGTGGGAGGCTGAGACAGGAGGATCGCAGGTTCAAGGCCAGCCTCAGCAACTTAGCAAGACCCTATTTCAAGATTAAAAAATAAAATAGAAGCCAGGCATGATGGCACACGCTTGTAATGCCAGTACTTGGGAGGCTGAGACCGGAGGATCCGGGTTCATGGCCAGCCTCAGCTACTTAGTGAGGCCCTCCGCAACTTAGTGAGACCCTGTTTCAAAATAAAGAATAAAAAATAGGGCTGGAGGTGTAGCTTGGAGGTAAAATGCTCCTGGGTTCAATCCACAATACCGCAAAAAAATAAATAAATAAATAAAAATAAAAAATAAAAAGGGCTGGGGTGCAGCTCAGAGGTAGAATGCCTCTGGGTTCAATCCCAAGTTCCACAAAAAAAAAAATTAAAAAAAAATAGGACTGGGGGTGTAGCTTGGAGGTAGAATGCTGCTGGGTTCAATCCCCAGTACTACAAAAAAATAATAAAATAAAAAAATAAAATAGGGCTGAGGGTGTATCTCAGAGGTAGAATGCCCCTGGGTTCAATCCCCAGTACCGCAAAAAAGAAGAGAAGGAAGTAATGAAGCTTGGCTGTAGTAAGCCTCCCCCTCCCCCAAATACCCACACCCCAGTGCCCGGAGCCTACAAATGCAGCCTTATATGGCGAGGGGGGCGGGGAGAGGTCTTTGCAGCTGTGACTATGGTAAGGACCCTGAAACAGGGAGATTATCCTGGGTCTTTTTCTGGGTGGACCCTAAGGACCATCGCAAGCGCCCTCATCAGAGCAAGGCACAGGGAGATTTGACAGACTCGGAGGACAGGTGACGTGAGGTGGAGCAAAGAGAAATGGAAGGATGCTGCCGTGAAGATGGCGGCCCCGCGGCTCGCTGCAGAGGGACAGTGGGGATGTTTGGACACCAGCGGACTCAGGTGGGGCTGATCCCTGCGGCATGCAGAGACCGGCTGTCCTGAGGCCAGCGTGGCCCCATCCCCTTGGGAGCCAGTACTCATCAGAGGGCGTGGGCACCAATCTGATGCCTTGTGAGATCGGAGGGTGGTCCCATCCCACCTCTGAACCTCCATCTTGCCCTCTGAGCCATGGCACTGGGGAGGGGGTTGAGAAATAAAGTCAGAAAGTGCCTGAGCTTGCTGGGCGTGGTGGCGCACGCTTGTAATCCCAGTACTCAGGAGGCTGAGGCCAGAGGATCCGGGTTCGCGGCCAGCCTCAGCTACTTAGTGAGGCCCTCCGCAACTTAGTGAGACCCTGTTTCAAAATAAAGGATAAAAAATAGGGCTGGGGGTGTAGCTTGGAAGTACAATGCCCCTGGGTTCCAGCCCCATACTACAAAAAAAAAGAGAAAGAGAAAGAGAGAGAAAAGAAGAAGAAAGAAAGAAGGAAGGAAGGAAGGAGGGAGGGAGGGAGGGAGGGAGGGAGGAAGGAAGGAAGGAAGGAAGGAAGGAAGGAAGGAAGGGAGAGAGAGAGAGAGAGAGAGAAAGAAAGAAAGAAAGAAAGAAAGAAAGAAAGAAAGAAAGAAAGAAAGAAAGAAGCCGGGCGTGG
>PVJS01008491.1:0-52929 GCA_004027185.1 Glis glis
CAGATCCTCCGGTCTCCTCCTCCCAAAGTACTAGCGTGCGCCACCACGCCCGGCTCCTATGTGTTTATTTTCTACCACATAATTGTCTCAAATAGCGTTTCCCCAAATGGAAGCATCTGAAGTATTTCTGAGATGAAAATCAAAGTGAAAGAAAGCCCAGTGGTCTCACAGGCTGTCTCCTCACAATCTCTGATGATTCGACTTCTTTGCCACTAGTGACACATTAATGCCAGGTATGAGCGGCAGCACTTCTCCTCTTCAGGAATAGTGAGAATAATACCTTGCAGTTGTACAACAGTCATACGGGAATCATGATCTCTCGGAGAAGTTAATTCATATCTATAGTTGTCTTCATTTACATTTGTGTCAGAAGGGAAAATAGTACTATACCCACTTTACAAGTGAAGAAAGTGAGACCTTGAGAAGCCAAGTGGTTTGTTTACAGATGCAAAATTAGTCATGGGTAGAATTGCTGCATTATGACCCTGAGCCCAGTGTTCTTTCAGCATCTTGTGTAGCTTCCAATAAACATGTTTTAATAGGCTTAGTTCTCTCTCAAGGCAGGGAGGACAAAGATGACTCAGTCTTTATTCATATTGATAAAATGGCTTCTGAAAGTCTATCTGATACTGAATGCTTATGATCTTCTCATTTATGACTCACTTGATAAACAGTATTTTTTTTTTTTCTGTGCAGATTGATGTAGGAGACCCAGGTCCAGGGAACATTGAACATTTCTCTAATGCCACCTGTTATTATTGAACTAAAATACTTATTAGCGAATCAGATTAAGGGCCAGAGTTTTGCTTTCATATTGATTCTCCTGGGCATCACGTTGGCTCTAAGACAAGTTAAATTTTGTTTCACTATTAATGTAGCAATTTGTTTTTCATGTATTTTTTTAAATTTTAGATTTTTCTCTAAATTTTAATCTAGGCCTATTTTTAGAGATGTAAAGTATTATAATCTATTAAAATAATTTATAGACTTCCAAAATGGAGTATTTATTTAAATATTTGACTATAGAAATATTCTCTCTTACATATAAAAACAAAACCAAGCCGGGTGTGGTAGCACACTTGTATAATCCCAGTACTTGGGAGGCTGAGGCAGGACAATCACAAATTCGTATAATCCCAGTACTTGGGAGGCTGAGGCAGGAGGATCACGAGTTCGAGGACAGCCTCAGCAAGTAGTGAGACTCTCATCAACTTAGTGAGACCCTGTTTCAAAAAAATAATCAAAAGGACTGGGGGTGTAGCTCAGAGGTAGAATGCCCCTGGGTTCAATTCCCAGTGCCATAAATAAATAAATAAATAAATAAATAAAAACCCAAACAAATAAACTCCATTGTGACCATTCTGTGGGAAAACAAAGTTAAAATAAAAGAAAAACATATATATTTGTTACTTGGATGTTTAGATTGATCAAATATAATGCACAATTAATGAGAAGAACGGACTTGCTTGAATAACCTTAGTTTCCTGAATAAAGTAATTGGAGTTTCAGGGATGCTAAATGGAGCATACAGTCCTAATCTTGAGTGCTTTTATTTGGTTTTATTTAGTTAATTTTGGGGGTGGGGACAGAAAAGGTAATAAATATGTCCTTATTAAGTCTATTGTTTAAATTAGGATTCTTAAAGCTAAAAGGAAGTTTATTAAGTGATTGTGATAGAGGTAAAAATTAACAGGCCAGGCTTTTAAGTGACCACTGATTATTGATTATGTGTTAAATCGATCATGTCATTAATGTAGGATGAGCCATCAGAGTTATAATGCTTTATATTGAACAGTTGACTAAACAGTTGAGTTTTATAGTGCTACTTTAAGCAATTAGAAAACGGTTGAGATTTATGGGTTTATGTTAAACAGTTGACTAAATATTTGGCCACCCAAGATTAGCCTCTCTTCATATTAGACTAGATTATTATGAAATAATCCACCTTTTATAATTACTAATGAATGATTGCATAATCTAGAATAGCTAAAAATCAATAATGATTCTGCAGCTAATTTATGTTCGATGTCTTTGCTCATCCTATAAGCATGTGACTATTTGAAAAGTCACCATTTCTAACCTCTACTATATATTTAACCACATAAAAATAAGATCTAATCTGAGCAGGAATTTATTTTAAACTACTCTGTTGAATGGGAATTATTCAAGATGTTTGGCTCTATCAGAGTTAGCATTCCTCCCTAGATGGCTGAACATGAGACAGTTGACCACTCCATCTGTACATTCACTCCATAGCCACAGCAAAATGGTCTAAGTAAGTCTTTCCCTTATCCCATTTCTGAAAATAGAAAAGGGTAGATACTTAGACGCCAAGAATATGCACAGAAGTTTTTCTAAATCCCTTATTTACTCATGATTTAAAAAAGGATCAAAAAGACTTATAATCACAAGGGAGTGAAGGTCTCTAAACCTCCATAATAGTACTATTTTACAATATCTTACTTTCTACTTTCCACTAATCATGTGTCTATGCATTCGTAATCCTAAATACTCAGTAGATTATTCTATGATTATTATATCATTTAATTCATAAAGTCATTAAAACAAATTATATCACTAGGATAAACTAGACATCACATGATATCACATTATTTTGGTAATATTTAAATCATAAATATACCTGAAACAAATATATAGTATGCATGAGTTAATGTATAGTGAGATCTAATGAGATGTAATAATGAATAACGAAGCTAAATTGAGATGAGGCTGCTGGGTAGACACCCAAACTCATTTCTAAGCTGAGGTGGCTCATACCCCACACAAATGAACACAGTGAACAGGCTTCAACTTCATATTCCGGGAAAACTGTCATCTATTGCCTATCACAGATCTGTTCAAGCATTCATAAAAATGTTTGCAATAAATTTGCAAAATTTTAAGCTCCATGCTGTAATAGCTGTGAATCTCTTTTCCTGTAGAGTTTAAGTACTCTCAACTCTGGAACATTTAGGAAGAAAGTGACTTCTCTATAATTGTTTGATGAATCCTTGTAGGTCTGTTTCTAAGTTACTTGTTCTGAGGGATTATTCTAGAACAATAGAAAGGCTCCCACTTGCATTGCATTTTCCACTTACATAGTACTTTGAACATCTGTAAAAATAATTATCAGTTTGACAGCTGGAGGTCTGGTTTGATAAGAGCTATAAGATGATTTATCAGTTTGACAGTTGGAGTTCTGGTTTGATGCGAACTCCGAGGTAATTTACATTAAATTAGATGATACATGGAGATGATATCCTACCTTGGCAGAGAAAATTTTTCATTTTGGTGTTCCTATTTAAAATTCTAGAGTTCTCTAATTTAATATGTAAATTAAGTCTTGAGTTTTAAATAGTCATCGGATGATCTGTGCTATATGAATACAAATTGATGCTAATGTAATATATTTTAACACCTGGGCAATTGCTGAAATGAAGTTGAAAGTCTCATTATTTTTATGCTTCCTGTTTTAAAATACAGAATTTTACACTATATAAGCCAGTGCACATTTGGACAGTTTTATTCAGCACTTAAAAGAAAAGTGATTTAACTGTGAGAATTTATTAAATGATGAACATGCCTCAATTGTTGTGACTAAACTAAAAATTTTTAAACTAGTTCCTGAAGAAAAAAATATTAAAGCCCGGCGTGGTGGCACACGCTTGTAATCCCAGTACTTGGGAGGCTGAGACAGGAAGATCCGGGTTTGCAGCTAGCCTCAGCTAGTTAGTAAGGCCCTCTGCAACTTCGTGAGACCCTGTTTCAAAATAAAGTATAAAAAATAGGGCCAGGGGTATAGGTTGGAGGTAGAATGCCCCTGGGTTCAATCCCCGGTACCGCAAAAAAAAGAAAGAAAAAAATATTAAAAACTATTTTGTATCTCCCCAGCAAGCTGTCATTTGTCCTCCTCCCCCTTCTCTCTGAATGTTATTATAATACATGTCCAACAACATTGGAAGAAGCATTTACTCAACAGGAAAGGAACGACTTCCTCCCCAATTTATCTAATAGCTCATCAGTGACATACAGTGTAAAGAGCGTAAGTCTTTAAAGACAGAAAGATGTGCACAAAGACAGAAAGATGTGAATTTTGATCCCTAATCAAAATTTCGTGTGTGTGTGTGTGTGTGTGTGTGTGTGTGTGTATGTGTGTGTGTGTATGGGGGGGTACTGGAGATTGAACCCAGAGGCATTCTAACTCTGAGCTACATCCCAGATCTATTTTATTTTTTATTTTGAAACAGGGTCTTGCTAAATTGCTGAGACTATCTTCAAACTTGTGATCTTCCTGCCTCAGCCTCCCAAGTACTGGGATTACAAGGCATGCGCCACCATACCCAGCAATCCCTAGCACTTCTATGTAAGACCCTGAGGAAAATCAGTCACCTCATTTTAACCTCCATTTCTTTTTCTTTTTCTTTCTTTCTTTCTTTCTTTCTTTCTTTCTTTCTTTCTTTCTTTCTTTCTTTCTTTCTTTTATTTATTTTCAGTACTGGGGATTGACCCCAGACGCATTCTACCTCTGAACTACACCCCAGCCCTATTTTATTTTTTATTTTGAAACAGAGTCTCAACTGTTAAGTTGCCAAAGTTCCTGCTTAATTGCTGAGACTATCTTCGAACCTGTGATCCTCTGGTCTCAGCCTCCCAAGTACTGGGATTACAGATGTTCACCACCATGCCCGGCAATCCCTAGCACTTCTATGTAAGACCTTGAGGGAAATCTTTCACCTCATTTTACCTCCATTCCATTCCATTTCTTTCTTTCTTTTTTTTTTTTTTAGGTCCTGGGGATTGAACTCAGGGGTGTTCTACCTCCAAGCTATACCCCCAGACTGTTTTAGTTAGTTAGTTTTGAAACAGGGTCTTGCTAGGTTGCTGAGAGTCTCACTATGTTGCTGAGGTTGTACTTGAACCTGTGATTCTACTGTCTCGGCCTCCTAAGTATTGGGATTACAGGCTTGCACCACCACACCCTGCTTCCATATCTTGAATCTATCTCCTATATAATGATAGCATTACCCAGTTCATGTTCTTGAAGGTGTAGAGATCATGGACTTAGAGTGCTTGACATACTACATTTATTCATTTATCAATAATTAACATATGCTCACTCTGTCCTAGCCACTGTGATAAGTCCTGAATGTAGAGCTATAAATAGACAAGGTCCCTGGACTCCTGGGCTCGGTGCATGAGGCAGAACAGAAACAAAAAGAAAATGAAAAAAAGAAGCAAGGCGATCTCATGTACTAAGTTTTTTTTAAAAAAGGAAAATACTATGATATAAAAATAGTATAATGGAGACAGTGAACACTGTCATGGCTAGTGACAGCTCTTTATTTGCATTTTTCCCAACTCTGCATTTAGTAACTGTAAAATTGGTCAAAATTGGCTATAGTGGGTGTATTTACACCAGAAAAATGATCAAGAGCTACAGATTTGCCTCTTCCTCCCTCTCTCCTTCACCCTGGGGCTCCAGTAAGTCTGCAGTTAAATGTCTTCCCACACATTGCTGGGAGTAATGGTGACAGAGATATGCAGAGGTAATAAATAGATAAGAATAGTCAAGGATCCAAGAGAGGATGGTATTTGATTTGGGATCTTCCTGATAAGGAGGTAGTTCTTGCTAAGACCCAAGGGCAGAGCACTTAGACAAAAAGAACAGTAAGCCCAAAGGCCCTAGGGTTTGGGACATGAGAGAACAGGTAACAAGATAATTTCCAAGTGACCTTTTCCGAGAAGGTACTAAATTCGTCAGTGTTGTTGGGAGTGGCCAGGACTGTGAGCTTTTAGGTGACGTTAATTATCTTGTCATAACTGGTTTATGACCCACATAATCTGGGACACAGAAAATTCCATGAGATTATGTAAAATAAGATACACCAGGTTATATAACTTTCTGCTAGGACTTTACTTGATCTAATCTTTATGACAAACTTATGAGGCAAGTGTTCCTTAACTCCCGTTGCTATTTATTGGAGAACATGGGATTAGAACTTTGGAATGATTTGCCTCAAGGCTCACATGCAATTCTAGTGTGTGTCTCAGTCAGCAATTTGGAAAGGAGAAGGATGAGTAAGACAGAGAAGGGAGTGTGTCAAAAATACACTGTTGGGGTTAGGACAGGCAGAGGGGAAAAGCCACTGGACTTGGGCTCCCAAAGGAAAACTTCAGAAACTGGATCAAAGATCTGCAGTCTGAAGAAATTCGTTGCCAAAGAGGAACTGACTCTACAGCTGTGGAGTCAGAACTGATGACAAACTTTTATTACATTTACCAAGAGAGGATGTTGATTTCAATCCATGCAGTCCCTTTGCCCTGGTTTGATCTCCAGCTAATCTTTCAGAAAATTAACTATTTGAGGGCCTGGCATTTAGTGTGAATTTTGAAGAATTTTTTTTCATATTAATTGAAAATATCCTATCTATATTACAGCCATTCTAATGGGATATTATATATCACCAGTTTTCATACTTTGAAAAATTTAAAATCTTTAATCCCACTGAAACAACTTTTATGAAACTAATTACCATTGACTTACTTTGTCCTCACAAGTGGATATAAATTATTCATGCCAGCTTTTTTTCCAGTTTTTCTACTCTTTAGAAATGTTTCCATTATTGGACACATGAATGACCTTATTAGTGATAATTTATTGATATTTTTCATTACTGAAGTATACAACTAGAACTTGGTATTAATGTTCAATATCCACCTTGCCCATAATCCAGAGAAAGGAGTTAAGTATCAAATCATATTCTCTAACATTATGGGTTTCCATTCTCAATGTAGTCAAACAGTGACTTTGCAGTAGAATTTCTAAGAAGGGCTTGATAATGTACAGAAATAAAAATAATGATTCATTTTCATATCCAAAACCTGCTCATAAAATATGCCTTGTTATTCTAAGTAAATAACATCATATTCAAATACTTTCTTTAATCATTTGCATTTTTTAAGGTAAGGAAACAGATTTAATAGGAATATTTCATGCAAATGGGAAAGTAAGAAGGCAAAGGAAATAGGATCCCTGTCACCTGTTGCTTAAATGCTATTTAAATATATTTCTTTTTTTTTTAATCCAAAGTACAACATCTGTTTTAAATATGAGGAAAACAAAAGCTGCTTCCACCTGCTCAAGACAGAAACATTGTGGGCTAGAAGGAAGGAGGAGGTTCAGGATGTGGAGCGGGGTGAGGGGTCATGGGGTAAAGGGCAGCAGTGCTGGGAGTTAACAAGGCCTAGGGTGCATGCCCAAGAAATCACTGCCCCCTGACTGTGGGCTAGAGCTTTGCTCCAGGAAGAAGTATTGAGCCTGACCCATCCTTCTGCCCACACTTAGAAGATACATTTAATCATACCTGAAATGCAAGTCTTTAAAGGAGAATTGAGTCTCAATGATTCCAGTTGTTTTCACTCGAGAATGTAGAACATCTTGCTCATTTGGCACATAACCAGGAGCAGTTATTCTATCTAAATCATTAAGGTAGCTAATAAAACAAAACAAAACAAAACAAAACAAAAATGAAATAGAATATATATGTATTTAACTTTGCATTGGAAGACACCATGATTCAGTACAAGTTAATTTTTAGTTCAGTCTGTGAAAGATAATAAACTCCAGACCTGAGCTTTTCAAATTCTGCTGATCAGAATTACAAGTTTGGTGGCTGGGATATTGCAGATCTGCACCATTGAGCACCGCACACAGCTACCCCCTGGGGCCTCTTCTAAAGGAAGCCCATCAACACTGCCTTAGCTCGGACTTTATGGGGCTTATGTGACGAAGTTGCTAGTATGAAGATAAGGGTATAAAAGAAAATTTCTCTTTATAGGGCCTGGAATATAAATATGTATATATATTACATATATGTATATACATAGCTACATACATACATACACACGCACATATATATATGTGCTTTGTGTCACTTATAATAGTAGTTACTAGACTTTCCTCAAAATTCTGTAGTTTGAATTTTAGGCTTAGGCACTTTGGATTTTAATAGAGTAAAATAGAATGAAGATAAGATTATAAAATAATTTGTCTTTACCTAGACCATAAATATGTATATATATATTTGCCTGGAAGGATTTTATGTATATATATCAAATATATATTTATGCATATAATATATTAAAATATAAATTTACATTTTATATAATATATATGAAAATATATAATATATAAATATATATTGGATTTTTTTTTTTTTTTGCGGTACCGGGGATTGAATGCAGGGGCGTTCTACCTCCGCGCTATGCACCCGGCCCTATTTTTTTTTATGCTTTATTTTGAAACCGGGTCTCATGAGGTTGCAGAGGGCCTCACTAAGGAGAGAGAGAGACAGAGACAGAGCGAGAGCTGAGGCTGGCCACGAACCCGGATCCTCCGGTCTCCGCCTCCCAAAGTACTGGGATTACAAGCGTGCGCCACCATGCCCGGCTTGGAATATATTTGTATATAATTTATATTTGTCTACTTTTATCACTTATAATAGTGGTTATTAGACTTTCAACTTTCCTCAAATTTCTGTAGTTTGAATTTAGGCACTTTAGATTTTAGTAGAGGAATTGGTTTAAATATTAAAATCTGTAGGTTGTTATTTTTATATGGGCTGCCTGGTTCAAGACTCAGTCATTTCCATTAAGGGTCATGATGATATCTAGATGGCTCAATGAAGGAAGTGCCTATGTCTCTCTTGCTGATCCATACTGGAAGTAACTCCTGAAATCGCCAACCTACCCCTGACTCAACACTTCTGGGGACAGAAGTTTGAATTTACTCACGGTGCCTTCTTCCTTCCTCTTTGTTAATGTATTGCTGTGCGTATAACCCTTCCAGAAGGGCATGTTAAAAATCCCTAGTCTTTGCAAACTGAATACTGTCTTTTTACTCCTCACAGGATCGAGGGGCAGTGATGAGCACAAATAAGTCAGATTGAGTTGTGTATTCTATACCTCTGTTAGATTAGAGGGAGGAAACCGCTGTTGGCTTCTTTATTCTTAAAACCAGATAGTGTCTATATATTAAAACAAAGTGTTTTATTTGGTATGTTTTTTAAACCACCATTCTAGACTTTTGATACTAAAGCTTTAGTATCATAGCAACATGACTATTTCTGTGAAAAGCTTAAAAACAAATAGCAATAGCATGGTAATTTTTATGACAAATTTGACTATCATGTTGAACCAAGTGTGTGCATATATAAAAAGATAAAAACTGGGACACTCCTATTGAGTTTGGATTAAAGGGATAGAGTCCTACTACAGGTTAGTAATTGTTCAAAAGTTGAATTTGTTGAGGTGTTAAGTTGAGGTGCTGTTATGCCTTAGCATCTAACACAATGACTTAAAAAAGCAGTTATTTTATTATTAAAAATAAATTCAATAGCAAATAGGTAATTTATTCCTGGAGGATCATTTCACTTTTAAGCTGAAACAAACTAAGAATGGGCAATCATCCCAAAGAGATTGGGTCAAGGGCAAAAACAAATCAAATCTCAGAAGAATTATAATGTGAACATTTACCATCATTGTTTTATTCTAATAATGATTGTTTTCTTTAAAAAGAGTGATAAATCAAGTCATAAATGTGTCAAAGAATATATTGACAAATTTTTTTAGTTGTTTTTTATTTTCTATTTGGGGAAACCAATCTCTTTGTGAATTTCCTATTGACTTAGCCTCCATGTATGATGGGTATACTATTGATCATTTGGTTCATGACTGTTAAAAAAATAAACATATCTACCAAAATAGAAATTAAATTCATTTTAATGATAGATAAATGAGAGTTTTAGCAAAGACACATTTAAGTGCACTTATATTTGCATCTATAAATGATTTCAGGCAAAGCAGAGGCCATAGCAGACTGACAAATTTGCATTTAAAATGCTCATTTTAATAAACAAAGATAGGATTTGGGTGTTCAAGCTTGTAGTCTAAAAGTTAGACCAAATGGAGGCTCTTAAAACATATGGCTCAAATCATTTAAAGATACTTGATTCTTTTACCAGTCATGTAAAAATGGTATTTTTCCTGGTGAAGTCCATATTAATTCTTCAAGCATGTGGAATTTATTTATTTGTTTATTTTTTTTGCGGTACCAGGGATTGAACCCAGGGTCATTGTACCTCCGAGCTACACCCCCAGCCCTATTTTTATTCTTTATTTTTGAAACACTAAGTTGCGGAGGACCTCACTATGTAGCTGAGGCTGGCCGCGAACCTGGATCCTCCAGTCTCAGCCACCCAAGTACTGGGATTATAAGCGTGTGCCACCATGCCCGGCTAAGCATGTGGCATTTAAACAGGGCACTAGATGGTCCCACTCAATAAGCCATGCATTCTTAACTGAAAAATTTCCCCTGCCTGCCACTGCTAGTCTCTTTTCTTTTTGCTAGAACTGATGGGGTTGCTATGTTGCTAACCACAATATTCCTTTTTTTTTTACTCTCATTAGATTCACCTCTTCATATCCTCACCTTGGGGGATCTTTAGAGTTGAGAAAACAACAAATACCTTACTTATAGCCGACCCCCCAATAAAGAAAAGAAGTGTTAGAGACCATGTTCTATGTAATGAGTATGAAACAAGCATGTAATATAGTACCAATCTGATTTTATATTTAGATTTACATGTAATTAGTATTTGGAAGAACCCCTGCTCAATTTTTGGAAGACAGCAATAGCCATTCAACAATTTTTTTTATAAACTTCTATTTAACTTGCCCTTAAGGATACTAAGGAGCAGGAAAATGTTAACATTTAAATTTTTTAGTTTATGTATATATTTCTGAGACATGGGGGGGAATCCACTTTTCTATTGTTACTTTACAATTTACTACTGTACAAATTAATCTGGGTAGTAAAAAAACTATCACAATATGGGCAACTTTCATAAAATCAATCCAAATGGATGTTTATCTGTATGTAACTTGAAGAGCATAAATATTTTAAAAATGAATCTATTGGGGAGTAGAAAACATTTTACATATTTAAACAAAGAAATAACTTAAAGCTAAAAAGTATAATAAATGCCATTTTATTTGTGCATTTTTTACTATGTGAGTTGTAAATAGCTTTTTGCTGTCAACAGTCAAATGATTTGGTAAACACAATGATAGCATAATTGCAAATACAGTTCTTTCAAAATTGTAAGGAAAAACAATCAATTCAAAATAACATGTAAACCAGATATGTTAATTGCAGCTTACCCATACCTATCTATGTGTCTTTCCCTCCTTCCCTCCCCAGAACTTTACCAAACAACATTTTCTGTGTATATTCTGTAAATTAGATTCTAACTTGTTGTGACTGCCTTTAACAATGATTAGTGTAGGTAAGCAATGTTTTACTATGCTTCAGAGATCCCGTTTACTATTAAAATGTGGCAGGTGTTGAGACACATATGAAAGTGGTTAACAAGTTTTTGTAATCTCAGAATAACATCCATACTCACCTTCATTAAAGAGAAAAGAACGACACTTTCCTCCCAAAGCAATGTATCCCTTGGAATTTGGGTTCTTAAAAACTAATGAATGACTATTCACCAAAGTCTGACTTTTCTCTCTAGAAATCATTGCATTATTTTCTTCTAGAATTATGTTTCTTGCTCATCAATCCAATAAGCCAAAGCATGGGTTAACAATAAAATCATTATGGAAGATGATTCCAGTAACAAATATAGATGAAATAAATAGCCCCAAACCTCAGTGTGCATGTCACCAGTCCATGTTAATGATGAGCAATATGCATAATGGTTAATTCTTTTTAATCAAGAGAAGATAGGTGAATAGTTATAAAATTTGTTATTTCAAATATTCTAAAGCTGGGCATGGTGGGTCATGACTGTAACTCCAGTATTTGAGAGGCTGAGACAGGAGGATAATAGGTTTGAGGCCAGCCTCAGCTACTTAGCAAGACCCTCGGCAACTTAGTGAGACACCATTTCAAAATACAGAGTAAAAAAGGGCTGGGGAGGTGCAGCTTGGAGGTAGAATGCCCCTGGGTTCAATCCCCGGTACCCCCCAAAAGTAAAGTAAAATATTCCATATTTTTTACAATTCATTTGTGTCACCTTGTTCTTTCTTATTTTTCTAATTTCTTTGTGGTTTACTATAATAAAAGGTAAAGCCATTTATTTTCCTCACTTGTAAGCAGAAATGCACAGTATCCAGAATTATGAAATTAAAAATGTCTCAACTGCAGTTCCTACCAAAGTGAATTCACTTACTAAGCTGCTGAGTCATTGAGCTGGTATTCAGATGCCCTTTCAAAGCAGGCTTGAATTCCTGGATCTCCCCACAGTCGTTTTATTATCTCAGCCAGTTGAGGAGTCATAGAACCATCTTCCAGGGTACTTGCCATTGTACAAAGTTGTTGTTGGTCTTCCTAGAGAATGTTTTGGTAAGAAAGATAAAAATGTGAAATTTGCCATCACAGTTTGCTTTTTAATAGAACATTTTAGTTTGATGATTTTCATTTTATTCCTTTCAGTAATAATTCCAACTGCGCTATACCCCTGGCCCTATTTTTTTTATGCTTTATTTTTGAAACCGGGTCTCACGAAGTTGCGGAGGGCCTCACTAGGTAGAGAGAGAGAGTGAGAGGAGAAAGAGAGAGAGAAAGAGAGAGAGAGAGAGAGATCGCGTGCGCACGCGCGCTGAGGTTGGCCGTGAACCCGGATCCTCCGGTCTCCGCCTCCCAAAGTACTGGGATTACAAGCGTGCGCCACCACGCCCGGCCATCTTTTCAAAATGTATTAAAATCTATATAATTAAAGTTCCTTATAATAGCTGGTGGATTTACAGAAAAGTACTCCTCTACAAAACTATAAAATGTTATATAGAGAAATTAGTATATTTTGGTCTTTACCACTGACTTCTTAATATCATGTCAAAAGTGATAACAATATTTTGGTACATATCCATTGAGTTCTGAGGGTGAGAATAATAAAACTGATCTAAACTGGAATTTTGTCTTCCATAGATGATAGCCATACATATTTTCAAGAAAAAAAAAGCCAAGTAAGGATTAGAGTAAAAATAGGAAATAAATCCACTATTATAAATTTATATATGTTTCATAATATACAATATAATTTTTGGTAACTCTTTGTAATTATATAAGTAAGCAATGATAAACATTTAGATCTACACAAAGTTTTTAAATGTCCCTGTAGGTATTGATTACATGCCTTTGAAGCAATAATTAAGAAATAAGAAACAAGAAAAGAAGAAAAGCAAATATTGTTTTAGCCCTGTTAATATGATGTTTGGAAGCTACAAAGGAAGAAGGAAGTAGAAGTTTTTGGAGTAAATAAACTCAATTTACAGGATTTATCATAGTCTACAATTTATTTAAAATAATAATTAAGACTCTTATGACAAAAACACTTTTTATAAAGATTAAGAATTTGAGTTTCAGAGTAATTGAATTGATCACAGTAATAGCTCAGGCAAGTGGTGGAGTCTGGGCTAGAAGCCTGGTTGTCCAGATGCCAAAGCTCATGTTGTCTCAGGTCCATAATCCTTCTAGTGAATATTATCACAACAATTTATAAAACAGCACATAAAATATCTCACATGATCCTCACAACAACCTTCAGGTAAGCACTATATTTTTTCCATTTACATGTTGGGATCTAAAACTCTGAAAGATTTATTTGCTAAACCAATAAATACAATAGCATCAGAAGATGAGTCAAAACCAAACACATTATGTGTAATATCAGGCTGCTAGGAATGAAGTATGTTCAATAAGAATCTGCTGCTTTTCTGATAGGATTAAATGTATTATTATCTTGACTACAGGTTTGTGTCATCATTTTATCAGAAATCTGTTCTTTGTATAAAAAAATTAGGATGTGTCTTATTGTTAAAGACCGTCAAGACTGAAAAAAATTCTATTTTATCTTTCTTCATAACCACATTTTGTTGTTAAAAACACACTGAGTGTAGCCAATTGTTAGATGGCACAAATGAAGGCTTGACCCCATTTTCTTGTATCAACACTAGATAACATTTTATTTTTAATCCTTCTTCCCTATCAGTTAGACATGAGAGAGAACTGCAAATCCAGTGAAATAAGATGCGGTCACTTCTACTGGCAGCGTTCTATTGGGTTCCTTCCTCTGTGAAAGTACTTTTAGGGCAAATGATGCAGTGAAACAGCCGTTCATGCAGTTCTATCCCTAAAAGGAAAATATTACAGGCCTTGCCAGCATTTCTTTATAAATCAATCAATGTACTCTTTCCTTTTAAAAAAATTCACTTTAAGTTGAAATACACTTTATTTGTATAGGGATCATAAATGGAGTTTCATTTTAAACATTTAAATGTTTAAAAGTCCTCCTTGACCACTCCTTCAAAACTAGCACCTTCCCCAAAGAAATATCCTATAGGGTTAAGCTTTGTCTCTTCGGAACTTTTACGGCATGCATAGATAGAACCCATGGTGATTTTCAGCCCAGGTTGCAGGTTGGAAGGACATCGGGTCCTTCCAAAAATAAAGGCACCAGAACTCCAGTCCAAACAAACTGAGTAAGAGTGTTTTGAGTGTTAGCTTGGTAAAGGTATTTTTAAAAAACTTCAAGGTAACTCAAATATGCAGCCTGAGCTAAAACATCTCTGTCAATCGACAGTTGTATCTTATTTTTCTAAACCATAAATAACATTTTATTGAACATAGTACATTTCAGTTCTTGATGTCCTTGTGTACTTATTGAAGGGCTGATTTATTTAAAGAATTAAAATTCATATTTTTAAACGTTTGGGCCTACCACTCAAATTTAAATTTTTAAAGTATATAACACCAAAATTAACAGCTATTATGAAAAGTTATCCTCCATGTTACATCCAAATGGATTGAAAACCGAAGTCCTACTGATGATATTACTCCCATATTTTAAAAACCCCAGTAATTTCCCACCAAACTGAAAATAAAAACCAAATCCTTTACTCCATCTCACAAGGATCTACATGTTTTGACCAACATCTTTTTTCCAAACTCATTGACTACTCTCCTGATCCCTCTGCCTCTGTCTGTCCGTCATGTCTCTGCTTTTGTCTCTCACTGTCTCCCCCACCCTCAAGAACCGCTGGACCTCTTGCTCTCCCCAAGATCCCATTTCAGAGCATCTGGGTGGTGCTCCCCCCATGTTGTTCCTGTGATTTGCTTCCTATTTTGCTCAAGTCTCTTCTCAATACCACCTCCTCAAGGAAATCTTATGCAACCACCTTTTTTTTACACCACTTTCTAACCCCTTACCCTTCTTTATTCATCTTCATGGCATTTATTACTACTCATATAGTGTACTTTTTTCATTTATTTATTATCTTTTATATTGGGCTATCAACACACAAAGGAAGGGGTTGTTTGGTTGATTTATCCATTCCTAAGATCAAAAGCAGAACTTAACACAGCACATGTCCCTGAAATATTATTGAAAAAATGAATCAAAATGATGAGCATGCTCATTAGATCAGAGCTCATGTTCTACAGGAATGTTGAGGGATCGCCAATAATCTGCCATATTTTTCAGTTGGTACCCGGGGTGTTTGACTGATAGCCCAAAGAAGAAATTTTTTTTCCCCATTACATATTTGGAAAAGCTCAGGAATTATGATGGTTCTGCAATGGCTCATTCTCTCAGGTCAGGTAGCTCTGGTAATGTATTGTGTAGAAAATGAAATATGTGTTTTCTGTATAGGTTACTGAGAACTTCTTTATCAATAGTATTCACCTCAGGTAGTCTTAAGACCTCATGGAATTCATTGAGTCATATTTCCAAAGATCATGAAAATTTTAAAAAAATATAAAAGATAAGAAAGAATGCATAGCCTAATAATTATGAGAAATGCTTGTTTAAAAATGACAGGTTTAGCCAGGCATAGTGGTACACACTTCGCAGCCAGCCCCAGCTACTTAGGCCCTCCACAACTTAGTAAGACCCTATTTCAAAATAAAGAATAAAATAGAGCTGGGGGTGTAGCTCGGAGATAGAATGCCCCTGGGTCCCATCCCCAGTACTGCAAAAAATAAAAAAGGTTTTCTGTTGTACAACATTGTACCTAGAGTTGACAGTAATACTTCATACATGTAAAAATTTGTCTTATGCTAAGTGTTCTTACCAAAATAAAATAATATAATAAATAAATAGAATAAAAATTCCAGGTTTTGTTGTTTCTGGATTTTCAGTCTTTGAGTATTAATATTGGTTGCAAATTTCTTAGTTGTTATAGTATACAAGTATCCCAAACTTACTTAATTACAGAACTCTAATCATAGAACATTTTGAGGAAACAGCGTTCATTGGTTCATATTATAGATTTCACCTTGTAAGATGCCATGTCAAAGACAATCAAACAACACTCAAGTCATGTAGAAAAAGTATTATAATTTTCACCATTTTTTATGTCAGTTCAGTGACTATTTTAGATGGTCTAAATTAATGTAATAATATTTAGAAAGGATAAGTAGAAATTCACTAATGTTTTTATTTCCCCAATAAAGTTTTTATTATTTTCCCTTTTCTTCAACTTTACCCTCCTCACAAGCTCTATACTAATGAAAGTGGTCTATCAAATACTAAACCAAAACAAATAAGAACAAGCCCCATTTAGTTGCTTCCCCTCCAACTTCAGACCTCATCCCTCTCCTACCCCATTACAGTTCCTGAAAATGGTTTCTTTGAGTACCTTCTCATTTCTCAGCACACTCCTCTGGGTTCTGAATTCACCATTCTTCTGCATCCTCTCTCAATATATCTCAGTGCCAGCATTTTGCTACATCCAGTTGACTCTTTTTACTATACTTCTTTCTTGACCTCTCAAGACCTTTCTACTTGAACAACCTCCATTTCAAACACTTATCTTGAATCTATGATGCCACATAAGTTTTCCTTTTACTAGTCCAACCTTCCCTCTGAAATTTCCTACTCCTCTCAAGTGACCAGAAAAATTTATAGTTTTTTTCTTTTAAACACTCTGACCTAGGCTTTATTCTCCTGAATACCCTTCTCTTCTCATTCTGAGCACCTGACTATTCCATCCCATCTACTTCCTTAGTGTAAATGATATCCTATTGTGTAACAGAATGCCAATACCATGTGGATTTAGATCTCGAACCCAAATACCCACCTTGAGCTTCACGTGCACATTGGCAAGCCCTTACATATGTGAATATCTAATAGAACTTACAAACTCGTCATTTCTAAAACCAAACTAATTAGTCCTCTATGACTACTTGGTGTTAGTGTTTGTTTTCTCAGTAATTCTGCAAATAAGAATCTACAGAGCTCTACATTCCTCCGTGCTGCCTTTTTGAAGTAGCAGATGCTTGGGAATCCTTTGTTAAACTTCAAACTTGAGAACAAATATTATTTCCACATAAGTTACTGCCGAGTGCTCAGTATCTCCCCAGTATCCAATCCAATGTCTGCCACATATATAATAGCTTAATGAGGAACAGTATTTTTCAAATGATGTTGGGTGTGCAGTTTTAAATACATAAATTTCAACGAGCCTTCATTCAAGATGATTTTTGAAAAAATATAATAGCTAATACTTGCTGGGAGCTTACATTCTGCAATATTCTGTAAACAAGGATTTTTGCCTCCACCTTTAATAGTCATTGTAATTCAATGAGAAAAGCACTAAGATTTTGTGTATGAAAAAAACTAAAACTTGGAAAGATTTAGGAACTTGTCCAAACTTGGAGAGCCAGTGACTAACATAGCTCTTGTAAATTTTCTATCAGGACTTTCTTTGAATGGAAGTCTGTGCGATGATGTGCACATGGTAATAGAAATAATACACACACTTGAATAAACAAATCGAAAAGGTAATCAGAACTCTGAAAGACACACATTGATAGTATTTAGCAATTAATCTGTTGAGTGAACAGTTTAAATCAGCTAGAGAGTGTATTAATCTTAAAATTAAATAGTAAAGAATGTTATTGGAACTGCAAGTGGTTAGATCGGTTGAAATTGAAATAGGAGCTATGTAGTGCCTGACAACCAGGACATTGTGATACTTGAGGACACAGGCACTCCTGGGAAGTCGTAGTAGTTGCTTAGGGCTGCTGAAGTTGCACTTTTTGCACCATTCAAGGTACAGTTTGAATAAATGTTACTTATTTTTATTTTTTGGTTGGCATAATGGCAGAAATGTGTAGAACCTGTGATTTTCAGGCCACTGGTGTGTCAGATCATTAAGACTCTTAGCCAACAGATTCCAGGTACTTAGTGAGGTCTGGTTTCCCTGATTTGCAAACATAGAGCTGTATGAAACACACATGTTTAAGAAAAGTAGCAACGTGAAGGTTGTGATTTCCAACTTCCCTGATATAAATACATGGAATATTACACATGCAAATTCCAACACCATTAAATCATTGCCAAAGGAATTTGGAAGGTATGCCTACTTCAGTAACTATTATTGCCTAGAAGAAAAAAGATAAATATTTCTAATCATTGATTAGAAATAATTAGAAATGATTAAATGATTTCTAATCATTTGGGGGAAAAAGTCTTTGCATAGAGAAAAGCACTGTAATGGAAGCTGGGAGAAGTGGCTTTTTCCCCTAAAGTTTTAGTTACTTGAGGTAAACCAGTGAATTCTCTTCGGGCCTTATTTTTCTCATCTTTAAATTACAGGGGTTATACTAAGTAGTGTGTGTGTTTGTGTGTGTGTGTGTGTGTGTGTGTGTGTATGTGTGTGTGTGTGTGTGTGTGTGGTGTGTATCCATCCGCTCATGTGCCTGCTGGGGATTGAACACAGGGGCATTCTACAACTGAGCTCCACCCCAACCCTTTTATTCTCTACTTTGAAACAGTATCTTGCTAAGTTGCTGACAGTCTTGCTAATTTGTGAAAGCCAGCCTCAAATCTGCAATCTTCTTGTCTCAGCCTTCCAAGTACTGAGATTGTAGGCATGCACCACCAGACCTAGTTTATACTAAGCTATCTTTTAAGGGCCATTTTAAAATCCTGGGTTCCTAGGAAAATCTACGGTCAGAGATAATTGAATTACCCTTAAGTAGAACATGGTTGCTAAGTCACAGAATGATAAAGAATGAAAAAACCTTGGAGTTCAGTTCTTCTAAGATCCCCTTTTACATGTGAGAAGGAAGTGGAGCCAGAGCAGTAGACAACTTCCTGGAGCCAGGGGAGGGGAAGGTAAACATGCAAGTCCGGAGAGCCCCTGGCTCCGGGCTGTACAAACCATCTGCCCTGAGAGCACGCTCAGCATTTCCTCACTCTTTGGAGAAAAGTGAAAGGAGGAAAGGGGATTTTTCTTTTCTTTTAAAATTAACAGTACAGAATGAGGGTGGGAATCGGGGAGAGGGATAATTGAGCGATATGTGCATGTATACTTCTACCACCCTGAAACCCATCAAGATGTATGATTGCAATTCACCAATAAAAAAAAAATAACAGTACAGAAAAGTCCTTTCTCTTTTCATCCTAAGGACTTCCAGTGGTCTAACCCTAAAATGCAGGCACTGAGGTCGCGGGAGGAGAGAGGGAAACTGTGATATGGCTCTCTTCACTATCCTTACTGTGCTGGTCCTCTCTATTTATATTCTTCCTATAACAAAAGCCCTAAGAATTACACTGGGAACAGTTCAGTTTATATCCCCTGGAGGTGACCAGCTGCTTCCAGAGGGACCACGTGGAAATGGATGAGTTCTTCCTATGACTTTTACAAGTGGGAAGAACTCCTGTTCTTCAAGTAAAAATATATGTTTCATCTGTTAACTCAAATAGTCTTACCTGCTTGTATATTAGCTGTTTAAAGTAAAGGGATTTATAATGCACTACAATGTGAAAAATATATAATATAAAACAGAGAAATTATTGAATGCCACCTTATAAACAAAACTATGAGTACTTGAGTATATTTGGGATACAAGTATTTTATTTACTCCTGCAATTTTATATTCTTTTCTAAAAAAATTATCATTGTCAAATAAGCAGTTTCTCCATCAGCCATCTAGCAAGGCCCTGTTTCAAAATAAAAAACAAAAAGGGCTGGGTGTGTAGCTTGGAGGTAGAATGCCCCTGATTTTAATCCCCAGTACCAAATATAAAAAATAAAAAAGCAGTTTTTTGTTGCCACACAATCTTTGTAACTATCACTGATTAGTGATGATAATTGTGGTGTTGTTATTATTAAAAATTTTTATAGTCTCCATGAAATGACTCACAATTAAGAAGTTAAATGTAGAGGAATTGCAGACTCAATTTTATCAATAAACCCCTTTGTATTTAGCAATTATAAATACTATTTTTCTTTTTTATAGTATAGTATTTGATATTAGATTTGAGCCTTAGGAAAATAGCTAACGTTAGGCCAAATTATGGTGCACAGTAAAAGAGAAGTTTTATTCAAAGGAAAGCAAGCTATCTTAAACAGGATAAACTTAATGGCTCCAAAATTCTTATTTTGTGTTTTTAAATTTTTCATATTGATTAATACTACAATCATTTTAATTCCCACATTTTTTGCAGCTCAAACTCTGTTTTCAGACCTGTAATTGTCATTATTTCTGTACTTACAGCACTTCTGGGATTTACATAATCAATCCCAAGGGTAGTCATGGCTTTCACAATGGCAAGTATGGATTGCAAGGTGTTACTGTAAACTACTGCTTTGAACTCCATGCATTCTTGCTCACTGTAACCATTCTTATGGATGATCCTATAATTTAAACATAAAAAGTTTTTGTGAGATAAACCATTGATTGTAACACAAAAGCACATCAACAATAAATTCCTAGAATGAAATGACAGTACATATTCATTAAAAGGAACAACTTAAATCATATATGTATGTGCTAGGTCTGGGCAATGTTATGCCTTTTTATTTTAATTATCATTATGCCTTTAATTCAGCTTTTTTCTTTCTAGGCCACTCCTGTTAAATATGAAGAGGACTTGAGATTTACTCTAGACACAATACTTTTTTAAATGGGCAAATTATGAAGATTGTATTTAGAATGTGCATTCCTTTTACAGGAGAAAATTTCCCACATTTCCAGGACAAAGATATATACAGAGTTCTGAAACTTGGTGTTGTGTTTACAACAGGATGTCATGGGGAAGTGAAGTCAGTTAGTAGGACATTCATGTCTTTTCCTATCACTTAAGACACCCTGGAAAATAGGAGTGCCTGCTTTCTATTTACGGCATTAACAAAGGCATTTTCAAATGGAGGTAATAGCCCTCTGTTAAATTCCTTGCCACTTCTCCATGTGTACATGCCGCTGAGTTCTCAAGTTGAAATACCTAGACATTGTATTTGGCTGAACTCTTCTCTTCCTTCCACTCATTGAGTCATAAGTCAAGGTTTTACTAATAGCTTTGGAATAATAGCTTAAAATAGATTTACATAAGTTAAATTTTTTGCTTATGCTAATTATACTTTTTGCATCGCTATTGCATATCATGTTCTTATTCCTTTCTCTTATTTTTTCTTATTGTTTATCAAATACAAGAATTTGGAGCTGGAAGTAGCAAAGGCTGTACCTTTACTTATTTATATTTAATGCAAATAAATGCAGTTTTTCTACTTTCAACAAGGTCATGTTTGTCTTGCTTCATTAAATAATTAAATGACTTTACAAAGCAAGTAAAATAGAAAAAGACTAGAAAATACAGTAAAACATCTTTATGGTCAGATCAGGAATTAAGTTTATTAAAGAAATCCCAGATAAAACTGAAATTGAAATTTTTTTTAATTATTTAGTTAAACTAGTAATTAAGAATAAACTTGGAGCATTTAGGCTTTCTTGGTGGAACAAATTCTGATGGCTCTCTTAATATCAGAAGATGAAGAAACACCGATCACTAAGCAAAATGATGAAAGCAGAATTAAAAACGTCCAGTTGAAGCAGACATTAAGAAACATGGTTTCTCCATGAACTGCACATGAATTTCTGTGAGCTAGAGCTCTCTAACTACAGGTTAGTTTCTAGTTCTGGTCAAATTAATAAGCTTTACTGGTCATTTTCTGTAACACACTGCATTGTGTGCTAAAGAGAATGAATCATACTAGTCTCTCCTACTCCAAATCATATAAATTAGAGCTCCCCATACAATTCTGTACACTGTGGCTACATTAATTAAAATAAAATAGTTTCTCAATCACACCAGTGATATTTCAAGTGGCTACTCAAGCCACATGTGGCTAGCAGCTACCTGATTGGAGAGGATAAATATAGAACCTTCCTATCATTGTACAAAGTTCTATTAGAGAGTATTGGTTTACAAAAAGGAAAAGTATATTTGTATGCTCTTTTATATGTGAAAATTTATAGCAACAATCTCTGAATGTGGTAAGAAGTACAAGAAAAGAAAAAAATGAGCCAGGCATGGTGATGCACTCCTGTAATCCCAGTACGTGGGAGGCTGAGACAGAAGAATAGCGGTTCAAGGCCAGTAAAAAAGTAGACAACATGAAAACAAAAAATTGAAATCTATCATAGTGATAATTCAAAACATACATTTCATTTCCACATAGGCAAAATGTCAATGAAATTAATAATATGGTTTCTCAGTAATTCAAATGGATCACTGATTGACATATTTTTAACTCTTTGTGGCTGATGCCCACAATACTAAGGTCTCTAGATCATTCCCAGATTAATATAATTAAAACACAGCTGCTTTTAGTGTTTATTCTGTTGAGAGGCAAAATTTAAAAGAAAGATGGAAATCACAATATTCTTCAACTATTATGCTTTCTGTTGAAGGATAGAAGGAATATTTGCCTAGTAATTGTGATAACTCTGTCACTACCTGTGGTTTAGAAGAGATTACCAATCAACATTTCCCAAAGCACTTATTTTAAGAATGGTCACGTACATGGACAGACATCAAATATTAAGCATTTAAAATAGTTCTGTACCTACTTCATTTGTTTAACGATAGTACTTTTTCCAGATTCACCTGCCCCTGCAACCAAAAAAGGAAGTGTTATCAAGTGATACACCAAATTTGTATAGATTTGAAAGTCTATCACTCATTTGTAAATCTTTAAGTCGCCTCTCCTAATATGTCTTTTAAAACAAGGCATGTAAACTATCAGAAAAAAATTATCATTGCATGTGAACATAATTTGAGAAGCTTCTATCTCCTGGCTTTGCAACCAAAGGAAACGGACCACAGTTTTCAGGCTCTAAGTAACTTTCATTCTCTTAGAATGTCACCTCTTATATCCTATTAGAATAAATGGCAAGATAATAAAAAAATAACAGGCAATAACTTTTTATTTCCCTAACTGTTCATAGCTTATTCTGATTGCAGGGTGGGCTCTTCTCTCCAGCAGCCCATTTACTTTGGTACAGAGATATCTCTTCCATTTAAACAAGGGAAGGTTGTTCATAGCAGTAGCAAACTTAAGGATCTGGTGGGTGTAAGAACTGATATGAGAATGTCTCAAAATGCCTTACACATTCCTACTGCAGGGTCAGTGGAGGGAGTGGGGGGTTGAGGGGTGAGGAGCCCGCTGAAGTTCTATAGAGAAATCTGTTGCATTTATTTGGAATGTCTATTTTAGTTGATGATATTCAACATAAAGCTTTATTTTGGTATCAAGTCAACTCTATAGACATTATATAGAGGAATACAAAATGCGCATAATTTTTAAAAGATAAACCATGAACTTTTAATGAAAAGCCAGTGGTTGAGGCCATGTCTCAGGGCCTTTGGGGGGGTATTTCTTGAATCTCCTTTGTCATTAACAAGTATTTCTTTGGGAAATAAAAACTAACAAATACTAAAATAGAATGGGATATACTAGGTTTAAGTTTGTTTCTATTCCTCTGTGCATATGTACATGTGTGTGTAATATATTTAGTAAATTGTTTAAATCCTTAATTCTCTCATCTATAAACTGAGAGTACTTACCTTACAAGGATGTTAGAGAACTCTTAGGATATAGTAAGCATGGAATTATTTGCAAACTATAGAGTAAAATTAAAATAAGCAATGTTATCTGAGAATCCAAGGGTCTAAAAAATGTGCAGTGTTTCATAAGGAGAACAGTCTAATTTCCTACTGTAGATACCCCACCTGTATATAGCAAATGATGCTGAAGCAATTGCACATCTCTACAGAAAAAGAACATTGACTTATATCACAAGGTACCAAAAATGAATTTGAAATCATTCATAAACATATACATAAAATCCATTATAGAAGTTCTAGAAACATTTATAATTAAAAATCTTTAAAATCTTGAATTAGTCCAAAATTTCTTATATCAGATATAAATAAATATGCTAATAAAAAGTAAAAATTTGACAAATTAGAATTCATCAAAATTAAAAATGAAAACAGGGCAAGATGCTGATCAAGAGAGACATTTACAGCATTTGTCTCAGACATAGGATAGGTATCCAGTAGTGTAAATGCAGTGGAGTTCAAGATTAACATTAAGGAGGTTTAAAAGTATATGCAGGGAATAAAAGTATATGCAGAAGCAAGGAAGTAATTGGGACACAAAAAGGACTTTAGATAATGGCAGAGAAACCTCAGTGGGGTGATGGAGGGGGTCTAGGGAAGGGTAGTGTTGGGGGAAGGGAGAGTTAATGAAGGAAACACTTCTATTGATGTTATATACTTATATGAAATTACCAATGCTAATCTCAATATCATGTATGAAGAAGGGGAGGAGTGGGGAGATAGTGGGGTGAGGTGGGGGTATGCTCTCTAAGTGCTGTGTGCATATATGACCTTATCACTCTGAACTACATTATGATGTGAGACTACAATACATCAGTGAAAGTATATGTAAAAATAAATAAGTAAAAAAGAGGTTTGCAAAAAATGTATGGGTATACACATGAAAAAATACCAACAATGATGACTCCAGAGTGTGAAATGAGAGAATTTGATGAAATTTTTTACGTATTGCTATAGTTGGCAAATGGTTTGTCCTCTTGGAAACTCATGTTGAAATTTAATCCCCATGATGGGATAGTAAGAGATGTGACCAGGTGGGATCTTTAAGAGTTGAGTAAGGCTCTGCCCTTGTGAACCCATTAATTCATTCATGTAATTCATGGGTTAATGGGATAACGGGTTATAGAACAAGTAGGTCTGCTATAAAAGCCAGCTTGGCTATTTCTCTCTCTCTCCCCGTCCCTTATCAAGTAATGTCCTTCACTGCCTTGGGACTCTGCCAAGGAGAGCGCCATTATCTGATATGGCTCCTTGACCTTGGACCACAATCATCAGCCAAAATAAACCTTTCTTTTCTTATGATTTTCCCAGTCTTGTGTGTTATCAGCAACAGAAAATGGACTTAAGACACTTGTCTATAAATATTAGACACGTTGGGGTAGGGGAGGGAAAGGAGTAAATTGAGGAAACTACTTGAAATTTAAAAGTTCTGGTTTCAAGCCAGGCATGGTGGTGCACGCTTGTAATCCCATTACTTGGGGGGCTGAGACAGGAGGATCTGGGTTCATGGCCAACCTCAGTTACTTAGTGATGCCCTCCGTAACTTAGTGAGACCCTGTTTCAAAATAAAGAATAAAAATAGGACTGGGGGTATAGCCTGGAGGTAGAATGCCCCTGGGTTCAATCCCAGTACCACTAAATAAATAAATAAATAAATAAGTAAGTAAATAAATAAAAGTTCTGGTTTCACAGAGGATAAAAGCAGGAAGTAACCAAAATGAATAAAGTTTAGTAGTATAAATTAGGTCATAAAATTTTTAGATATGTTTACTAATTAGTCTATAAAGTTTTGTTGAAGAAAACTCAGCATTTTGCAATGAGTACGAAGGCATATCTTTTAGAATGTGTCCCCAGGCTACAATTAACATTGATTGACAAAATATGATTTTGAAACACAAGGACCAAACACAAGTATGGTCTAAAATGCCAGTGAGTACAGATTTATTCTTCTAATACTAAATTCTATATCTGTAGGTGAGGCAAAGGGTTTGATAAATCAGGGCTGTTTCAGCAGTTGGGTTGCAGGACATCTTTGAAGCCTAAATGTGCCTGTTAATTTTGGGCCAATTTCCAAGTTGCACAGCTAAAGCAGTTTTCAAATATCTCAGGAAAAACTTAAATTCAAGATAAAGATAGACACAGACATACCTTTTACCAGCATTGGCAGTCAGCTGCCTTGTTTTACCAAAACTAGCATTTATATGTAAGCAAAAGTATACTGACTTTGATAACCCACTCCCAACAGCTCAAGTCCCCTTACCCTACTCTATCTGCACTTTTTCTTTGGCATTTATTTTGTTCTACATGTTTATGATTGTTTCATATATTGGTTTTATTTTTTCTTTTTTTTTCGGTACTGGGGATTGAACCCAGAGGTCTTCTACCTCCGAGATACACCCCAGCCCTATTTTTATTATTTATTTTTGAAACAGGGTCTCACTAAGTTGCAGAGGGCCTCACTAAGTAACTGAGGCTGGCTGCAAACCCGGATCCTCCTGTCTCAGCCTCCCAAGTACTGGGATTACAAGCGTGAGCCACCATGCCTGTCTTGGTTTTAATTTTTCTTATCTGCCTCTGTCACTGCAAGGTAAATTCCACAAGGAGAAGGATATTTGTTTGGACCCAAAGCACCTTGTGCCTAACTCAGTAGAATCTCAATGAAACAAATAAATTCTATAAACTTGTACTTCAAAAACAAGATTCTGTTCTTCGTATTATATGTCACTTTTTATCACTGAAATATTTCCATATAATTTACAATGTTTTCTTAAACCTTAAACATATACAGCTACACCTAAATTTAAATCCGTTTCATAACAGTTTTTGTTGCCTCGACAAATCTAACTGTATCTGTTTTCTGTAGTTATTGGAACCAGCTGCCTACCTTATATAATATTGAGGAAAAAACAGTAGTGAAGCTATGGGGAATAATGTTTTATTGTCTCATGATATATAGATTCTACCTCTTGGGTAAAACTTCAGAATAGAATTCTCTTTATGATTTTATGCCTAGTGTACTCTATGCTACAGGTAGTGAAAAAAATATTTGTGGCATGGGGGATTGAACCCAAGGGCATTCTACCTCTGTGCTACTCCCCTCCCAGAACCTGTGATTTTTCTGCCTCAGCCTCCCAAATACTAGGATTACAGGTGTGTGCCACCACACCAGCTGGTAGTGAAATTTAGCAAAATAGTTGATGAATATAAAAATCAAACAAAGTAGTTTTTCATATTTCTTCATAGACTTTACTTAACATGACAAATCACTAACAGATTGGGCATGACTACCTCATTTATTTATTTATTTATTTTGTGGTGCCGGGGGTTGAACCCAGGGGCATTCTACCTCCGGGCTACATCCCCAGTCCTATTTTTTTTATTCTTTATTTTGAAACAGGGTCTCACTAAGTTGTGGAGGGCCTCACTAAGTAGCCGAGGCTGGCCCCAAACCCGGATCCTCTGGTCTCAGCCTCCCAAGTACTGGGATTACAAGTGTGAGCCAACACTCCCGGCTGACTACCTCATTTAATGGAGATGGCTATGCCAAAGAATGAAATGTCTAGGAATAAAATAAAATGAAATCATGCCAGAATATCACATTGTCCATTTTCAGAAGACACTGTCCATATTATTTTGCATGGCTAAGAGTTGTTTCTGAGTGGGAAGAGCAAAACAATGAGCTTCACTATTCTTGTTAGCTGGCTTTAGATGGTTTGCTACTTTGCTGTAGGATGTATATCAGTTTGAATGGAAAGTTACCCAATACAATTATAAAACTGTCCTTGATGGGTTTTCTTTAAAAATCTCTAACAATAGAAGCAGGCATTAGAAATTGTAGCATCATCCTACACAGATGACAGTTTTGTACGATATCTCACTTCTCCAAATATGCATATTTATTTTTACTGACTTGAAAATTGCAGAGATCTGGGGATATGAGAGGAAAGTTAGTGGACTCCTTGGGAACTCCAGTACTAGCCCATGAAGGTGTGTTTAGTGTTGTACTTTGTTAAATCAGAGTGGAGATACTGTGGAAATAAATGGGGAGAAAACCTGAGACTGAGAAAAAAATGTCTCATTCCTAATCATCAATTAAATTGCCTTAAATAATACTTTTATATATGATTTCTACAATAAAGGAGAAATTATTTAGATAATTTTTAGTGAAATACCAACCTTGAGAATAATAAGAGAAACTTTGTAAGAATTATCCAGAATTTGGGCTAGCGTTGTAGTTCAGTAGTCTAGTCTGTGCCTAGCATGCATGAGGCCCTGGGTTCAATCCTAGAAACACACACACACACACACACACACACACACACACACACACACGGAATTTTCAAGAAGTGTATGAGCATGAGTATCATGGATAAATATTTTATCAAAAACCATTGTTGGTCAGATAAAAAATATAATCACAACCAAATTTTGTGTCATATCACCCAATGATAGGCCTGTCAAAATTTACCATAAATTTGAGAAAAAGGTGACTTTTAGACTATGTCAGAGTTAATGTACATTCAGAATGGTCTTCTTTTGTCCCTCAGTACCACAGTAGGTTGGTTTCAGTAGTCCTTGAGATACCAAAGTCCTTGGATGCTCAAGTCCCTAATATAAAATGATATAGTATTTGCTCATAATCTATAAACATTGTCCTCTCATTTTAATCATTTCTAGGTTACTTACAATACCTAACACAATATAAATGCTATACAAATAGTTGTTATACTACATTGTTTAAGGAATAATGGCAAGAAAAATCTGTATATGTTCAATAGAAATATAGTGTGTGTGTGTGTGTGTGTGTCTGTGTGTGTGTATACATGTGTGTGGTACTGGGAATTGAACCCAGGGATGTTCTACTTCTGAGCTACACCCCCACCCTTGATTTATTTTTTATTCTGAAAAGTTTGGCTAAATTTCTATGTTACAAGCTGAGTGTGGTGGTGCACGCCCCTAATCCCAGTACTTGGGAGGCTGACACAGGAGGATTGCAGGTTTGAGGCCAGTCCCAGCAACTTAGCAAGACCCTGTTTCAAAATAAATAATATATTTATATTGTTTCAAAATAAATAATAGAGAAAAAGACTGGGGTGTAGAATGCCCCTGGGTTCAATCCCCAGTACCATATATACATACATACATACATACATACATTCATTCATAAATAAATAAATAAATAAATAACTAGCTATGTTACAACATACTGGCTTTGAATCTGTGATCCTCCTGTTTTAACCTCCCATGTACTAGGATTACAGGTATGTACCTCCATGTTGGGTTTAATTTTTTTTAAGAATCATTGATCAGAGGTTGGTTGAATTCTCAGATTGGGACCCTGTGTAGCCAATTAGTAATCATACTGATGACGTTCTGTCCTGGAATTTCCAAAATTATTTTCGAGGCTAGAATGTATGTTATTATATAATAATTCTTCATTATTTAGTTGTTAATTCCACGATATGTCTAAGGTAGGCAGAATAACCAATCATTTAAAATGACCAGCAACTTTTAATGAAACTACATTTTGGGAATTAATATTTTACCTTAGTAGTCTTTTTAAAAAGGTCCCTGGACCATCTTTGCTCTATGTAGTGACTCTTGTGATCTATAAGAAGGTCCAGTATAATAATTACAGCATTAGCATAAAAATTCCTAAAGAAAAACCCATCTATCTAAAATCTCTTTTACTATTTGAAACTCCATTTCTAAGTTATTTCAGAAATAAACTATTCAGTCCCATCTCACAGTGATTGTAGGTCTTAGTTCACAATCACCATTCCATTCTTGTAGGATTAGGTCATGTTACAGAGTCAAATATAGACATCGTAACAGCTTGTTCACATATGCTGAGAGTGTCCTGAAATAATCTCTTCCTCCAAATTGTGGTTGTCACTAACATTATTTTCTGGGTCAGGGGGCATCAAGGGAATTTTAACAAGATATTCATTTGTTTCTTTTAGATAGATAATGTTTCAAATAAATGTTTAAATTTATACTTAGTTTATACTTTAATAATTACCAATCATTTTCTTTTAAATAAGAATAAGTTAGGGATTTATTTCACATTTTATGTGTAAATATCAAAAACAATTTTAAAACTACATGATATTGATGTCTGTAACTGAATTTGAGATAAACCCACACAAGGCTGGATTTCTCATTGGGTACAACAAGCTAAAATGGGCAAAATGACATTAAAGACTTTGACTTACAATCATGTATAAGATTTTATTATTATTATTATTATTATTTAAAATCATCTATTTGAGCCAGGTGTGGTGGTGCACACCTATAATCCCAGTACTTGGGAGGCTGAGACAGGAGGATTGCAGGTTTGTGGCCAGCCTCAGAAACTTAGCCAGGTCCACTGCAACTTAGTGAGACCCTGTTTCAAAATAAGAAAATAAAATAGGGATGGGGGTATAGCTCAGAGGTAGAATGCCCCTAGATTCAATCCCCAGTACCACCAAAAAAATATCATCTAATTGTACAGTAAAAGGAAATCTTAGAAATCAACCAGCTATGTACATAATTTTATTCTGTGCATGAGAGAAATGAATCCAGTAGTGATTATCATAGCCATTCAATGTTATAGATCTATCTTAAAACAAAACAAAACAAAACAAAAACAACTACCCTGATTCCTACATTAATATTACATCATATTACTTTCTTTTATAGTATGCACTAATAATGTCAATATTCAAATGATATCAACACTTACAAATTATTTTAAATGTGCTTATTTTAAATTTATATGAAACTGTGCTTTCATAGACATTGTATTACAGTGTCAGCTTGTCATCTGTTAGGTAGACTGTTGACAGTAAACATTTTTTGAGTAATCTTTTTGAAACAACAATCTTGTTCCACTCAGTGTTCCTGTATCTCATGGAACAGCATCAAAATTCTCTTTCGCATGACAACCCTTCAAATAGTTTGGACTCCCAGAGGGAAAATGGGATAAGAATTTTAAAAATACAGGCTTGCACTCAAATCTCTGTGAGAGTCAGTTTCCTCTTTTATAAAAATGGGTTATTAATATCTACATCTTAGGGCTTGTGAGGATGAAATTACAGATATTCATGACTAGAACATACCGTAACTTATAGCAAGCTCTCAACATTTTCTCATATTCTAAGAATGTGCTCCCATCTCTGCAAAGAGACTTTTCAAGTACAGAATCTTCCATTCCTTTAATTTTTTCATGTGGAACATGATTTTTAGATCTCTTAACCTCTGAAACACACTCCATGCAAAAGCCAGTGTTCTTCTGAAATGCTAGTACTGAAAACCGTGCTGTAGATACAATATTTATGAATAGCACTGACATTCTGATGTAGTAGGCTGGGGATGCAACGTGGGTTTGCTTCACCTGCTGCTGGGTTTTAAATAGAATACTTTTCATAATAGGGCCATGTTTAGCTTGCCCTACCCTTGTTCACTTTATCACATTCTTTTCATATTGAGCCTGCAGTTGTTAAAATTTTTGTTTTTTTTTACATCAACTCTTACATACATATATATATATCATATATGTGATATGTATCATATATATAATAGCTTCTTCCACAAACTCTATATAACTATATAACTCTCTTTCTCTCTCTATCTATATATATTTAGTTATAAACATATATAAATATATATATATATATTTAGTTTGTGGAATAAGCTATTATGTATATATGATTTTTTTCTAACATCAGTGAGGATCTACTAAGTTCTCTTTTGTTAATTTGCTAATTTAAAACACAGGCTTCTAAAGTTCTATTAAACTATCGGTGTTTAAATTATTTTTAAAAGTTTGGGAAAAATAAATAAACTTTGGGTTATTATTTACTTGCTGTCAAAATAAAATATAGAAATATTTAGCTAGTTGAGATCATTTAGAATTTTGACTTTGTTCTGTCACTATGTTCTTCCAACTAAATCTTACCCAAGTTTGAAATGTCTTATCCACCTTCACCCAGATACCTGATGAGAGCACTGGAGGGGTGAAGGCCAGGGGCAGGAAACCATCTGCTATAGAACCCAGAGTCTATTCTGCTAACAGGAAACACGTTAGTCATCATAAGTCCTTGTTCACTTATGTAGTCAACAATACTAGATGTTCGTCATTAAATATGATAAGTAGGGAAGATTTCTAGACATAATTGTTCATCTGGTTAAGGGAATTCCCCCTCTCTTCCTATTTTGATAAATGTTTTTAATCAGGAATTAAGAATTTTCTGTTGATTTATTTTTCCCATCTCCTGGTATCATTATGATGAACTTTCTCCTTTAATATGATAATGTGGTAAATAACATTAATTAATGTTCTAATTAGCATTTCAACCATGCATTCTTGGAGTAATCTCCCATCTCCTCCCCCCCCATCTTTCTCTCTTTTTTGATACATTTCTGGCATCAGATAACTAAAGGTTGTCAAATAATGAATTGAGAATAATTCTTTAAAAAGTTTATGTAATAGCCCGGCGTGGTGGCGCACGCTTGTAATCCCAGTACTTTGGGAGGTGGAGACCGGAGGATCTGGGTTCACGGCCAGCCTCAGCTCTCTCGCTCTCTCTCTCTCTCCCCTTAGTGAGGCCCTCCGCAGCTTCGTAAGACCCGGTTTCAAAATAAAGTATAAAAAAATAGGGCCGGGGGCGTAGCGCAGAGGTAGACCGCCCCTGCGTTCAATCCCCGGTACCGCAAAAAAAAAAAAGCTTATGTAATGTTGAAATAATCTGTCCATGGACTGCTTGGTAGAATTTGATTGTAAAGCAATATGAAGAAATTTGCAGATAAATTTAGACATTTTTTTGCCAAAAAATAAATAATAACCCAATGTTTACTTTTCCTAAACTTTTAATTTTAATAATTTAAAAACCTATAGAGGTTTGAGAAAATAGTACTTTAGAATCCTATATTTCATACTCTTTGCCTTTACCAATTATTAATGCTTTATCATATTTTCTTTCTTTTTCATTAATATATGTACACATACATTTTTATGTGCTTAGTTGTGCTGAACCTTTGAAAACAAACAGACACTTCACTCATAAATACTTCAAAATGCATCATCTAAGAATAAGAGCCAGGCATGGTGGCACATGCCTGTAATTCCAGTACTAAGGAGGCTGAGACAGGGGGATTGCAGATTTAAGGCCAGCCTCAGCAATTTAGCAAAACCCTTAGCACCTTAGTGAGACCCTGTTTAAAACTAAAAATTAAAAGGGCTGAGGATGTAGCTCAGACATAGAACACCCCTCAGTTCAATGCCTAGTACCAAAAATATTAATAATAAATTGGTAACAATAATAAGGATGCCATTTTTCTATAAAGTACAATACCATCTTTATGCTTAAAATTTTATATTAATCCAAACTGCTATCTAATAAACACTCATATAAACACTCATATCCATATTTAGCTGACTGTTCCAAAAAATGTTTTATGTACATTTTACATTACTTGGATTCAAGATCCAATCATAGTTCACACATTTTCTTTATTCATATGTTATTCAAACTCTTTTAATTTAGGACATTTCCCTTATAATTCTTTTGTTATATTTTCCTGATTTTAGCATTTTCCTAAAGTCTGTAATTATTTTCTCATACAATGTCCAATACTCTTTTGTCTGATTATTGGATCCAATGTAGATATTTTAGCATAAATATTACATAAGAAATACTGTGGTTTTTTCATTGCATTTTATTAGGAAGTATATGGTGTCAAACTAATTTCTATGACTATTAGTGTGACTGAGTATCTATTTTTATAATATAGCAAAAACAAGCATCATGAGTCTATAGAATTCCTTGCCAGCCAAACTAAACATGATGTACACAACTTTTAGTATAAATTAATGTTTAAAAAATCCTTGGTTAACTAAGAGGTTGGCCTACATTTACTGGGTATCAGGGAAATAAAAAAACATATAAGGGACTGAGGATTTTTTTGGGGGTACTAGAGATTGAACCCAGGGACATTCTACCTCTGAGCTATACCCCTAACCCTTTTTTCACTATTTGCTTTGAAACAGGGTCTCTCTAAGTTGCTGAGGCTAGCCTCAAACCTGTAATCCTCCTGTCTCAGCCTCTCAAGTATTGGATTACAGGTGTGTACCACCGTGCCTGCAAGAAAACATATAAGGAAAATAGAATATGAATGTATAAAATACATAGTTTTCCCTCCTCATTTCCAGACCTAGGTATTGATATAATAGATATCTCCATTTGGTTGTAATAAAAAAAATGAATAACAGATATGTCCTAAATTATTACTCCTTCTCCTTTTCCCCCAGTCTCAAATTTGTTGTGTGTTTCACATACTACTGAATTAAATAATCACCACTAAATTAAATACTCTCTACCCCATTTCCTTCCCTCACTTATCATCCACATGTAGGCAGCCACCATGCTCTGTTGCTCTTGTCTCAGAGACCAGTGCATGTTAAATGCTTTACATTTAATGAAAAATGTGAGGTGTATAGATTATTTTAATTCTTCAGTTTAATAAATATTTATTGAGCTTATAGTTGTGGTAAAATATTGTCTGTGTTTTGAGGGAATAAAAAATAGAAGAGGCATAATTTCTGACCTGAGAGAACATATATATATGTTCTAAAAGGAATTACATGTAATATTTTCCTAATGTATATACAATATCACAGGTAGTCTTCAGGAGTCTGAATAATATTATTGGTAAAATTTAAAGGATCTTGTCATTACTACCTAAATTACTTGACATTAATTGATTTTAACAGAACAAGTAAATAACATATTAACTTTGGTGTCAAACCACTCAACATATTTCTGTTCAAACAGAATAAAATAGCTAGCCAGGCATGGTGGTTCAGGCCTGTAATCACAAGACTTCAGAGGCTGAGAAGAGAATCACACGTTTGAAGCCAGCCTCAGCAACTTATCAAGACCCTGTTTCAAAACAACAACAACAAAAAGACTGGGGGTATAACTTGGAGGTTGGATGCATATGGGTTCAATACCCAGTACCAATAATAATAATAATAATAATAATAATAATATAGATTGTTATAACTTATCATTAAATATTGTTTTCAGTATTAAAAACTGAGAAATGACTAGGTGCACTAAAATAATAAATGTATAAGAGTTTTCTATAGTAAATTGACATAGTTAAATTGAGACATCTAATATTTACTTCTTGCTAAATAAAAAAGCGACTAAAATGCTAAACAAAAATATGAAATCTGTTTGTTGCACTTCAAACCTCTCTATGATGTATAATTACAATACACTAATAAAAGTATAAAAATAGGAACTCTTTATAGTGTACACATATAGTCTACTTAAGTTTCCAAACACTTTTCATAAGAAATTTCCCATATGGTAAACACTTGAAATTAAAGTTTGAGAAAAGTAAAAACATCATAATTGAAGAAAAGTCATATTTTTGAAAGCAAAAGAGGGAAAATCATTACCTAACAGCAGCAACTTTACAGTTCTTGCATCTCGCTCAGCATCTTCCTGAAGCTTTTTCTCCAGTTCTTTGGACCTTTTGGCCGATTCCTTGCTCTCTGAACTAATTCCACTTCCCATCTCGCAGTGTTAGAGAATTGTCAGTTTATCTGCTCAAACTTTTTTGGATGTAGAACACAGCTCTGTTCTGGACATAGGACTTAAGAGCAGTGCTTGCTAAAGTAGCCCACAGCCCATTCCCTCACACGGGTTCTGCTTTGACTAAGGAGATGCTTTCCAATCTGTCACCTGATCATGGTAAAGCCATATAACCCCAATGGAAGCTGAAGAGGAAATTCATTATACTTTCAAATTAAATGGGCATGTCTGGCACACCTTCAAAACATGCTTTTCTGTCTTAAAGAATAGCATCAAATAATGTAGGAAATTATCAGAATCTATAGACTAAAGACGATTGGCAATGAGGAATTCAAATGGAATGTTTCTCACTAACAGGCAATCTGTATTTACTGAGATGAAAAGTTATTACTAACCAACAATGTTTGCATCTCAACTTCAGATATTTGGTTCTTCCAATTCTTTCTAACCACTGTGTCACAATTGGAATAATTATATTGTTAACCAAATTTGTTGGTTGGCCTATGCTTAGCTTGTGACAAAATTATTGGGATTCTCTTACTTTGTCAGTAAACTAGAAAATGTTCTTTATTAAATGATAAAAATGAATGCATATAGTTCTTATCTTTATGTATAATCTCCTGTCACAAATAGAGAATTCAAGAATTAGTTGTCTTAAATTATTGATTTTAGTCTCATAGGCTCCATCTCTATAAACTGCGCTTTTAGTGTCTATGGGAAAGTCAATCCATTAACACTAATTGAGGGTCTACTTAGTGTAGATACTGACTTGTGTTCAACGTAGGCAGCATATTAACTCTTTAGGGCCATTAAGCAACAGCTGCTGTGCTGGAGGGACTTTTATTGATTTGATACCAAGGGAATAAAGACCAGTGTTCTTTGAAATAGTAGGTAATGTGGTTCTTCCTGAAAAGTAAAAGTGGTGAATACACATAAATATGTTCCATGCCTTTTAAGAACCCAACAGATAACATGTACTTCTTGAAAATCTGCAGGTCCCAGCATCAAGATGATGTTGCACAAATTTTTATTTATATGACACATAAAGTACTTAGTAGTCAGTCAATATTTTCCTTATTATCAGAGATGTTTGCCTGTAGCAACAGGTATGTCTCTCAATACACATTTTGGGATTTGTGAATGTGCTTAACTAGAAGATGCTAGAATATAGTTAGTCCACCAACCTGTCAGTGCTGTTCTTGTGGGATCGTATGCAAAGTTTGAACAGGTGGGTTTTTTTGAATATTCATACAAGGAAATAGGCTGTCAGATTAAATACATATTCCTACTTTGTTTACTTTAATGCATTAAAAATATAGGGTCTAAGATGTATAAACATAGTCAAAACATTCTGGATTTTATCCCTCCAAAGCCATACTATTGATATTATAAAGATTTGAAAAGGTACATATGCAAAGATTTGCGTAAATCATGTGGTATTGTTTTTACAGTGCAAAGGGCCTATCCCAAAGGAATGTGATTTGCACTACCTACTTTATTTATGCTTACCCATGGAGACAGAGCCCACTCTGAGAGTAATACTTAGCACATTAAATCGCCTTTTGTCTATTACTTTTATATAGAAATTGAACGTATGTGGTACCCTGAATATTCAGGATTCATGTATGTACCACAGCAGCAAATGAACAGACAGGGCACATTATATAAATTTGCATTCAAGCATAAATATAGCCCATAGAGTTTTGGCAGGGGTGTACTCTGGTTTTGAGAGGACATGTGCTTATGAAGGCTTCCTACTTGGATTACTAACTAAAACTGAACAACTTTTTCAAAAGCAGAAGTATAGGCAGGCATGGTGGTGCACATCTAGTACTTGTGAGGCTGACACAGGAGAATCTCAGGTTCATGGCCAGCCTCAATGACTTAGCGAGGCCCTCTGCAACTTAGTGAGACCCTGTTTCAAAATAAAAAATAAAATAGGACTGGGAATGTATCTCAGAAGTAGAACATCCCTGGGTTCAATCCCTAGTAACATACACACACATACACACACGCACACAAGCAGAAGTATACAATTTCTGTATTGTATAAAAATGATGAATTTTCACTTTTCTATGTAACCAAGTATGTTCAGTCATCAACTTTGCGAGATTATTATGTTATTTTCCCATCAGTGACTAAAATATTCCTGACATAGAATTCCAGATGTGTCTGTGTCCTGGGAAGGGATGCTGTGGAGAGCCAGAGAGAAGAGAAAGGCTCCTCTTCAGCCCTGTCCCTTGGGTGCCTGGGAGATAGCATCGCTAATGAGCTGGAGTTGTTAATCCAGCGATTAGTTCATGTTGTTTCACTTAGGGGCATAGATTTCTGTACCTAAAGAAAAGATGAAAATCAAACTAATAAATTCACGATAGTGGAGTTATATTTTACTAACCCAAATGTCCTCCATAGTATTTGTCATAGCACTTGGTATAAATAGTTCCAAAAACTATTTCTCACTGACAAATTGATAGTGATCTGAACCCCCTTTTTTTTCTTTTGTTCAGCAACAGTGTGGTTAGATTTCTCTCCAAGGGTTAGGGTCAGGGTTGATCTATCTCAGTACAATAAAAACTTCAGAGGAATTCAAACACATTGAAAAGGCCCAACTGTAGTCTTAGAGGATCTCAGTATATACAATTTCAACTTTTAATCCATTATTCACCTGTTTTCCTCCTCAGCCTTAAAAATAATAGCAGCATGCTCCATTTCAGTGCAGTCCCGAGCTCCTATTGAAGGCCACTTATATAGAAAGAAACCACAACTTCTTAAAGTCAAAAGTTCAAGTCCACATAATTTTAGAATGATGGAAAACATACCATTTGAGACCAAACAATATATGTTTACCTTCCATTTGACATCGCTTGGATTTTTTGCATCTGCGTAAGCAAAGCGGGAATACAAAAGCCAAGGTTAAGCATTATGCAGTGTTAGCAAAGTTCACAGCAACCTTGTCTTAAGCCAAGCATCCTAGTTCCTGTTTTTCTTAGTGGAGCTTATGGCCTTGGAGTGCTCAGGGTCGCAATATGGAGTAACTAGTGCTAAGGTCTAGGCACACTCTATCACAACATGTTCATGCCCACACACAAAAAAAGCGAGAGAGTGTGTTTCAGTGCTGTGTGGTGTCTTTCAAAATAATCATTGACTATGACTTCTCTTTTTTCTTTTTCTGCATCACCCATCAGTCCGAATAAGGATATCTTTTGGTATGGCTTGTGCAACAACAACAACAACAAAAATGACTGGCTGTTGAATACAGAGAGCAAGCCCTTAAGCTCTTAACATCACTGGGATATCGCAAGCCTGGGCAGTGTGAAAACTTTTCCCCTTGCTATTTTTGGTTAGGGCCCCTGTGGAATCTTCTGGGGGGGGGGGACATTAGTTTCTAAAAAGTTTGAGTAACAACTATTTTACATTTCTAATTCAACATACAGCCCAAGGTGACCTACTTTTAATGACCAGACTTCATCCTATGTTTTCAGCTTGTCTTTTTGTCAATATTAATTACCTGGGTTTCTACAGTCATCAAGCTGAATATTCCTTGAGGATGTTGTCTGTGCCTGACCAGTGAGTGGCTTCAGTGGCTCAGCTCTTGCTGGAAATTGTCAAGACAGGCTATCATCTGTGCTGTTCTGTGTTTGCATATCTTATGCGAGGTGTTGATTTCAGGCCTTGGGTCCCTGAGTGGTTTGAGTCCAGGCTGCCTTAGCAATGACCTTTATGCTTGTATATTCCCATGAGATTTGAGGCAAATAAGCATTTCTTTGCTAATAGTACTCAAATGTGCACTTCTGGCAGCTCTGAGCATGGCTTTTCCTCTGGAGAATTCATGCCTTTGGGGCTTCCTAAGAGCAATCTTTCGATCTCAAGGGAATAGGGTAAAACTTGCTGCTTCAAGTTAGTACATTCAGATGGTGCAGTAGGTTTACATGGCCTAATGTTAAGCAGCTCTTCCGTCTCAATAGTTAATACCATTTATTTTTATTCATTAGAATTGATTGCTACCTTTACTTATTCTATATACTCTCATTTGTGGAGTACAATATGATCATGTATAATGATCACTGTATGAGAGTCACAATTGTTTCCCAGGTGCTTCGTCCTATCCCAAATGGTGTCTATTTTAAGATTCTTTTATATGTCTCTTTAGCATATTTGCATCACTAACCCTGTTAATCTCCTTCCTCAGCAACTTCAGTTCTGACAATTACAACAGCCTCAATTAAGTTTCTTGATTCTAGGCTCTGCCCTATTCCAGTCCAAACTGTCTGTTTCAGGCTAAATTCCCTCAAACCCAAGCTCTGTTGTTACTCTTTTCCTCCTGAAAAAAAAAAAAGCAAATGGCTCCCTATTTATCACTGCTTTCTGTTCTATTCCTGTTTCCATACACTCAATAATGTAGTTAGCACTACCCAACTATCCAAATGTATTTCTTTTTTTTTTTTTTTTTTTTTGCGGTACTGGGGATTGAATGCAGGGGCGTTCTACCTCCGCGCTACGCCCCCAGCCCTATTTTTTATACTTTATTTTGAAACCGGGTCTCACGAAGTTGCGGAGGGCCTCACTAGGTAGAGAGAGAGAGAGAGACAGGGAGAGAGAGAGAGAGAGCTGAGGCTGGCCGCGAACCCGGATCCTCCGGTCTCCACCTCCCAAAGTACTGGGATTACAAGCGTGCGCCACCACGCCCAGCCCAAATGTATTTCTGAATACTTCTCATGACAGATTCTCTATTATAGCTGGGCTTTTACCTCTTTCCTAATTAGGCATTCCATTCTAATTTGCATTTGTGCTGTTTTCCCTCACTAAGAATATCTTCCTCCTTCACAGATTTCTTTTTTCCATGGGACTCATTCTTTAAGAAAGAATCTAGTACATATGCTTTTCAGTGTGCTTCACATCTACTATCACCTGTTGGATGGTGGTTCTCAAATTTCTGAGAGGCACCTGCTGCCAGTGGGTTTGTCCTTCCTCTTTAACTAGACAGTATACATTCTTGTGCCCATGCCCACCTGATCTTTTCTTCAATTTTCAGGCTCTAACCTGATACTATATAGAAGAAGGTCTTGTTTATTGAAATAATTAGTGAACGGTGGGTGGTCAATGTAGTGTTTGACAGCTCTATGCTCTATCTTGGAAATGCAGGTTTCTTTTTCTTAAATGATTGCAAGTATGACATATTAACTCTAGAATTGCAAGCATTTATTTATCCAATAATAAATCTCCTATTATGTTCCAGGCATGAGAGATTCAATTGTAAACTAAATATAGATATATGCTCTCATAGAACTTAAAACCTACAGTGTTTGTTAATGTAGGTTGGATGAATCACACACAGAAAACAGGCAACATAAATATTTAAAGTATATAGAATTATAAACAAGTGCTAAGAAAACAGAGAATAAAAATAAAGCATACAGGAATGGTAGTGAAAAGGAGGGATTAGAATTTCATGCAACATATCCAGGGAAGACTTCACTGAAAGGTAATTGTATTAGATTAGATTCCCTGGAAATTGACTTTAATATGAAAAAGAAATGCTTGAAAGAACTTAACTGGAAAGCATCCTTTGGAATAATTTGTGTCAGACACTGAGGGAATATTGGTAGAGGGAGAAGGTGGATTGCAATGTGTTTGGAACAGAGAACTCAGTCAATCCTGTGGGGAGATGCAAAGCTGAGGTGGTTCTCAGCTTTATGCTGAAGTGAGGGAGAGAGACTGGACCATTGAATCTGTTTCAAGAACTAGACATTGACCATGTATTTGTCCTGGGGAGAGGGCATTATTTTTAATAAGATGGATCCTATGGCTGAGGGAAATTTCTGAATAGGGAATAAGCTGTGACCTGTCAACTAGGGGAATCATTTCTCCCTCTTGAAAGGGGAATCTGTATAATACACCTGAACTTATTTTACAATGCACCCCTCACATCACCTGAATGGTAAGGACATTTAGTATATTCACTACATCTGGAAATATCCCCTGATTCTGATTACTTTTTGTTTGGGAAACTTACAAGAAATTTAGTCAAACAAACTACAGTCCATGTCACTGCTGTTGGCCTCAAAAATACAACTGTTATTTATCTTCCCCCTATTCTGCTACCCACTCTAGGTTTTCTCACCTACTGTAGCATAGAGGTGACCATCTCTCCAGGTTTCTCCAGGGCTGAAGGGGTTCCCAGGATGTGGAACTTTAAAAACTGGGACAATGCTGGGAAAATCAAACCAATTTGCCTAGGGTTATGGAATTTATTGGGATGTGGGACTATTTAGTGCTAAAACTGGGAAAGTCATGCAAAACTGAGAAGAGTTTTCCATATTACTAAAACTTATACATGTATTATCTTGGCTTATCTGTTGAGAAGATAAAGACTATTATCACTGAGAGTTCCTGGCCCCCGGTCTTCATACCCTCTTAAGCATAGCTGCTGCCCTTGTTGTGTACTATAATAACACTGAGAATGGATGTCAATAAGCATCCCACCAGATCACTTGGGTGCCAAGTATATTACTGCCTTGCTTCATTGTATAACAGTAGTCAGACATGCTCCTGACGATCAGGATCAAGTGTTCTTACCTTGTTGGTGATTAATTTTTCTGCCTGCTGGTCTCTTGGTACAAAGGAGGCTGAAGCAATTAAGATAAACCTGCACTTGGGATATGTGTTGATTATAATCGAAGTGAATGGCTGTCCCTTCCAGGGTAGAAAAAGTCCAAAGTAGTCAACTTGTTGACAAATAGCTGATTGGTCTCCTGGAAAGTTTGTATTGTTTAGGGAATCAGTAGATTTTTATTGCTGGCTGGTAGAACATCTGGCAGAGGGAGTAATAATAACATCAGTCTTTGTGAGTGAGAGGTCATGCTGTCAGGCTTATACTTGGTCTCCATCCCTGCCACCATAGCTACCCCATTCCTAAGCACATTGGTCTAACACTGGGGATCTCATGACAAAGATTGAATTGATATCAACTGGACCAGGATTTCCACATATTGGTTACTTAGAGTCTCTATCATGGTGGATGCTTGTTACTAGGTGTTAACATGTGATATAAATCTTCAACAGGTTCATTCATCCTGTCTCTAGACCTCTTTGCCCCTGACTTTCCAATTGTTTCATTTCTGGGGCCCAGAGCATCTAGACAATTCATTTGTGACTACCTGTGCATACAATGCCCCATTCTTACAGATGGCAGTTTCTCTTTTCACTCAGAGGATAATCGGGTACAATAACCACAGCTAGACCCTTTGAAGAAGTTTTCCTCACAACTGTCTTTCAGTTCCACTCTTAGATAAGGAAATGAGACAGCAGCAGTTTATTTTTGGTTTGCTCCTATATATCAATCTGAAACCCATTGCTTGATCTTTCCCCTCATTTATTACTGCGTTAAGCTAAGGCAGAAGCACCCATGACTAGGCCACTGATGAAGCAGCTCACTTGTGCATTCTGGCCATGCGTGAGTCAAACCCCACATGTAACACTCCCACTAAACAACGAATTCCTGTTAAGCCACCCAAGCTCATGACTTGGTGGGTCTTATGGAACCTATCTCATGATAGGTAACTCTGGCCACATGATCACTTGATGTCCCATGATCAAATGTTCCATTGCTACCAGGACTCAATAGCATGAAATAGCTATTTTCAAACAGTGTATATTTCTGCTATAGGTGACATGACTTTACTTTCTATGGGTCTGTGTTATGATTCTCATATTATGGCTATCCCTTAACTCCACAAGACATCTACTCTCACTGCAGTTAACTTTAATACAATGGTTTTCAACTGCTAGTGATTTGTCACCCCAGAGTGCATTTGTCAATGTTGAAGAAATTTTGGGTTGTCACAAGTGGGAAGAGGGGTTGCTATAGGCATCTAGTGGCATCTAATAAATATTCTGCAGTATTCAGTACAGCCACTTCTCCCTCTGCCAGAGAATTATCCAGCCTATATGAAAATAGCACTGAGGTTGTGAGGTTGAGATACCCTGCTCTAGCACTGTACATCGATTGGACATATTTGTCCACATAGCAGAGCTTCTTATATGACTTCCTACACATGCTGCATATCTTTTTTCTTGTTCTGTCAGCCTGTGGTGTCACTTTAAAAAAGTGGAAGCTAGTAAGTGCTGTCTCTATGATCCAAAGAAGCCTAAAAGGTGTGTGTTTTAGCCGGGCCTGGTGGCACATGCCTATAATCCCAGTATTTCTAAGGCCAAGACAGTAGGATCGCAAGTTTGAGGATAGCCTGAACAATTTAGCAAGACTCTCAGCAACCTAGTGAGACCCTGTTTCAGTGCAAAACAAAAAAAAATTTTTTTAAAAGGGCTGGGGGTACAGATTGGAGGTAGAACGCCCCTGGGCTCAGTCCCCAGTAATACACACACATACACATACATACACACACACGGTGTGGGTTTCCATTTTAGTTACTAGGTGCAAGAGGCAATAGTTTATTCTCTCTCTCTTATTTTTTTTTTTTTTTGTGGTACTGGGGATTGAACCCAGGGGCATTCTACCTCTGGGCTACACCCCCAGCCCTATTTTTTATTTTTTATTTTTGAAACAGGGTCTCACTAAGTTGCGGAGGACCTCACTAAGTAGCTGAGGCTGGCCACAAACCCGGATCCTCCGGTCTCAGCCTCCCTCGTACTGGGATTACAAGCGTGCACCACCACGCCCAGCTTATTCTCTCTTTTAGAGAAAGGAAATGACACATTCCAGACTACTAGATTCTTAGGAAGTTCACTGATTTGGTTGGGTAGTGAATCTTTAGGGGATTTTCTTCATCCATCTTCTAGAGCTCATTTGTCTTAACAAGATTTCTAAATATATGTGCTACTTCTTATATATGTGTCCAACTAACATGATGTCATCAGTATAGTAGGCCACACAGTGTTCTGAAGAATGTTAAGACAGGACCAGTCTCTTTGGAATAGCTAGACAGAGGGTGACAAAGTTAACATAGACCTGGGACAAGTCAGTAAATGCTTACAGTCATTTGTCCCACATACATGCAAACTCTTTCTGTTTAATATTCCAGATAGGAATGGAAAATATATTTTCACTGAATCAGTAGCCACATACTAGGTACTTGATACTAGATTAATTTGCTTCAGCAAAGATACCACAGCGAGCAAGGCATCTGCAACAAGGCTTGCTATTTAACTCAGTTTATAGCAATCCAGTGTTGTCTGCCAGGAGCTGTTTGTTTTATATGTCTAACCTAAATTAAATAGGATATGACAGAGTCCACCATCCCTGCATCTTTATATATTTAAGCTAATAACAATGACTGTCATTTCTTTTAAAGTGCAATGTGGCTCCATTTATTTTATTGACTGATATATAAATCTTCTTCAGTTGTCATAACAAACTATGGCAGATCAAGTGGCTTAAGCAAGAGAAATGTATTTTCTCACAGTTCCAGAGGCTTGAGGTCTAAGATAGAGGTACTGGCAGGATGGTTTCTGGTAGGACATCTCTTCTTGGTTCCCAGATGGCTACCACTTTATAGGATGACCACACTTAGCCTCCTAATGATGACCTTTGACACATCTCATTGTTTAAATTGAGCAATACTCATATCAGCTACTCCTTTATTTTGGCTCTAAGACTGCTGTGTTCTATTAAGCATTTTCATGGGTCTCTGTATATCAGGCTCTCCCATCTGTACTCTCACCTTGATGCTCATGATATTATACCTTGGTTCTCATAATTAAATGCTGGTACCTGGCCTTTATTATTTTGGACTCTTAACCCCATTACCTTGGGGAAGCCTTGGTCTGTAACTGCCTTTTCTATTATCAATCCTTGCCGATAAAGAACAGTCTTCATAATGCTCAAGCGCCTTTCACTAGTGGGTTCCTTTTCATTTTAGTACCTGGGAAGCTTTATGGCCCTTCCTGAGGTTTGATTGATTTCCCAACCTTATCATTATTCATTCTGACATGCCAACTTCTCTGAGTTTTTTGTTGCATCCTCAACCATTTGTCATGGAACAATACTATATCCAGTTGTCCAAAAGTCATCCTCGGAAACATTAATACTATCTCTCAGAGTGTTGAATCCTAGGAAAGGGCTTCCATATGATACCTCTCCTTTACTCAACTTTATGCACCACTTTTCTTGGTCTAGCACCCTGAGAATATATATTTCCACCTATATCTGTATTTATACAGATATATGGGCTGTCAGACTACTGAGAGTTTCTGAGAACAATCAGGACTTTGGCTTTCACTCTGTAAGAGATTGAAAAGACATCCCAAGGTGTTGAGCAGTGCAACAGACCAATATGACCAATATGTAAAGGGGAGCATTCTGGATAACATGTTGAAACATACTGAAAAGACAGAGCAGAAGCAGGAAAATTAATTAGAAAATTTTTGCAATAATCCAGGTGAAGGAGAAATGATTTAGGTAAAATATTACAATGCTAACAAGTGGTCAGACTTTGGATACATTTTATAGGTAAAAATTGCAGGATTTGCTGAAGGATCTGATATGGAGTTTAAAGAAAGAGAAGAGGCTAAGTAATTATAAGAATGAAGGTGCTAAACATTAAACTAGGTGAAGGCTGGACATTAGCAAGATGGCAGAATAGGACTTTCCAGCACTCATTCTTCCACAGAAACATACATTTGAACAACTGTTTGAATAACTTTACAAGAAACCAAGTGAGAGATCTTGGGTATAGCAGCAGAGAAATAGGAAAAGTTGTGCTGAAGAGAGTTGAAAGGACAATGTTACATCACTCCACATCATCCCTCCCCCACTCCAGGCAGCATAGTGTGGAGGGATAGCTTCCACGTGGAGGAAGGAGAAAGAAGTAAGCGCCAGAATTTTCCTCAGGTCCCAAAACTCAGCCTGCCCCAGTAAAACCAAGCACCGGGCAGGAACCACAGCCCAAGACTCCAAGCAAGTACCTATAGACTGAGCCTCTAGGCCTGGGCCACCACCAGGCTGACCACAGTGGCCCCAGGGTCCTGACCACCCCCAGAACTGGGCTGGCCCCATGGCCTCAGGCTTCAAGCACATCCCAGCACTCAGATGGCCCCTGTAGTCCTACTCATGGCCTATGCAGATGTCAGGTCAGCCCGGTGGCCCCAAACTCCAGGGCCAGATCAACTCATACAGTCCCAGGCAATAGGTCCATCTTAGAACCAGATTAGCATCCCTTGCCTGACTCAGGAGGCTGGCACTCACAGACATAAGTGCCAGGCATGCTCAGTGCTGAGCTAGTCCCTGTGACCCCATTTTCCAGGCCAGCCTCTATGGCCCCACAATCCAGCAAACCCAGTAGATACCAGAGCTAGGCTAGCCCCCATGAACCTGGTCTTCAGGACTAACCCTGTGGACACTGGTTCCAGGCTAGCCCCCACTGAGCCAGGTGCCAGGCTCACTTACATGCTGACCCAGGCATATATACATATACATGTATTTATATATACATGCATTCACATATATCATTGTAAGAGATCAAAGAAGAGACCTATTACTTCATATGGAGATCATAATGTGTTATATAAAGAAGTTATTACTTTAGCTAGGCTTTAACTTATTCAAATGGATAAAAGAATAGGAATTCAGAATGTAGTATAGTAAAGAATACTAGAAGGTCATGAAATTTATAGGATAGTCACCAGACACACTATTCTCCTGATAGTTATATAATCTTATGCATATTTCATAATATCTATTGACTTATTGTTCTCTCTTATAAAATGAGAAACTACAGAGTTCTTTTGAAGATTAGAAATAGTGTCTGTAAAACTCTTAGCATGGTGCCTGCAAGATGAATAAAGAGTGGCATTTATGACTTTTCCAGATGAAGGAAATCGCATGTCCTGATATCTAGAGGCAGGAATTCCCACAGACACAGAGGAGACTGAGGGATAGTACAGTGAGTTGCCATAAACAGACCAGTTTACTTTGAGGATTGTGCATCTGGAAGCAATAGGAGACAAATAAATATGGGAAAATTGTGGATGGCATTAAATGCCAAGATAAGGAGTTACTGTATAGACTGGAAAGAACCAATAAATATTTTCGAGTAAAGGAGCAGCTAAATAGAAGTCTAACAATACCATGCTGGATGGGTTGCAGGAAAGCAGAATAGAAAGAGAATCAAGTCAAGTTATTAGTACAATAATTAAAACATTTGAAAATAGAGATGCGAGCCAGGTATGGTAGAGCATGCCTATAATCCCAGTATTTTTGTGTCTGAGACAGGAGGATCATAGGTTGAAGGCCCGCCTCAGCAACTCAGCATGACCCTGTTTCAAAATTAAAAAACAAATAAATGAAAATGGCTGGGGGCATAGCTCAGAAGTAGAATGCCACTGGGTTCAATTCCCAGTACCAAAATAAAAAGAAAAAAGAAAGAGAAAATAAGGATGGCAATTAAGGGTTGAATGTGGAAACATAATTTTAAAATAATGTACCAATACCAAGAACAATATCAATAAAAAGATAATAGGTGTTTATGGAAGAAAATCATGAATTATAAACTTGGTGCAATGAAATAAATATCTTTTTTAAGTCAGAAAATTTTTATCTCAACTCCTGTCTTTGCTAGTTTATGACATTAATCCTGTTTTCACTCTCCCTAAGCCTCAGTGAGCTCATTTATAAAATAAAATAATGGTTTTCATGAATTTGCTGTGGGATTATAATATGATGGAACAGTAAAGCATGTTTTATTTTGAGTTGGGATGATGACAGTATAAATGAATAAGATTAGTGGTAAAGAAAAACAAATTTAAAAAACATTGTAAGACTAACATTTTATTTGTTTAATTTGAGATAACAGCAGGATCTCCTTTAGGAAATGAAATACACATTTGAAAATTCATGTCCAGTACCAAAGAGAGACCATTCTTTTTTTTTTTTAATGGAAGATACCATAGAAGTATGGGGAGGAAGTCAAGGGCTGGGATGACAAAAAATTAATATGCAACTTTTCATCCCTGAGTTCAGGCCATGATGAATTCTATTTAGATCAAGGTGACAGGTTCCTAACCTGTGCTCTAAGCTCCGCATTCAATAACCATAATGTGGCTAAATATATTTTCCTAAGCCCCATTCGAATATCTCCAGTTTGGTTTTTGAAAGTTGACATTCTTATTTCTCTCCTACATGTCTTTCATATGCCCTTCTACTCTCGTATCTCACCACATTTCCTTAAGTTTTTTGCTGTTTCAGAGAAAATCTCCTGGGACTGTTCGTCAAAAGAAACTCCTTGCTTTGAATGTGAAATGTCTTAATAAATCTCATACATGTCCAGAGTATCAGGCTATATTCATTTTAAAACTGAAAATACCTGTGGTGTAAATTAACTTTTTAAAGGATAGGACAGACCCAGCAGTCAGCATATTAGATTTACATCATGTTATGTGTTGACTCGAATAATTTGGGTCAGATGCAAAATAAGAAAGTGTCAGGGTGGCTTTCCTCTGTCTTAGCTTCAACAAATATTACAAACCCAACCTTTTCCCATTATGAGCAGTAATGAGCCATGGGAAGAATGTTGAGAAAGTCATTATTATCCTGCATGGTGTTTTTGTAGAATAGACATGGACATTACTGCATAATAATTGGCTTAATTGTATTTGATCTAGAACAGATCCCTTTAAAGAGAGTTACCCTGATGCGTAGTCAGTGAAACAATTATTTGCATCATCTCATCGCCCTCTTGAGGATTTCTCTCTTCTCTCTCTCTCTCCTCTCCCACTCATCAAAAGCTCAGAAGCCACCAAACACTTTCTATTTTCCAAATAGTACACTTTACCCAAACCCTACCACTAAACAGAACGCTGTAATTCAGACTGATTCTATCCCCTGGAAAATCAAAGCTATCAAAACTTTCTTAGTAAGCATCATGGGGCAATAGAAAGTCAAGCAGAACTCACGGAGCCTGTCTTCTTAGCTAAAAATGAAGACATTAAAATATACTGTCACAAGAGAATGAACTAACACATGAGAGAATGTTAGCACGATACCAAGCACAGGACATTTGTTTCAAAACGGCATTATTCCTTGTCCTGTGCCAAAAAGATTTGTTCTGATAACACTCACCTAAACAACCAGGGCTGATTTTATCCCCAGCATAATTCTTTATCTTGAGTGGCTTGGTGGATATATTTACCAGGATTTCCCATAAACATCCTATTGTGGCTGCTGGGCCAAGCCACCTAGGACTGGAGAAATCACTCCTTTAGTTGCTAGAATACTGCTGGCTAGTAGCTGAGAGCTGTCAGCTCTTACTAGAAATTCCCCTCGGCTGAAAATGTTTACCCTTGCCCAAGGCCACACACACCTCTCTGGGGGATCTCCTGCATGCAATGACTGGTGCCTTAAACTGGGACAAAGTTGAAGTCTCATCCTAGCCTCAAAGCTTCTATGGAGTTGACTGCAACCTCATTGTTACTAGACTGCAGCCCTACTTCCCCCGCTGCTTAGTTTTGGTACTTTCTCTTCCCTCACAGATAATCTGAAAAGTAATTTCAGATTACTTCACACTAGTCTGTTTCAGAATCAGCTTCCCAGGGAACCACACCAGTAACATGCTCCATGTCAAGTAGGTCCAAAAGAGACCACCATTGCTACCTCTCCCAGGAAAGCTGCATTTCACGCTGCGTTTTCTGTGCTAAACAGTACCAGCATTGAACAATTGGGCCACTGGCATTGCTGAACAATGCCAGTGGCCCAAGGCATCCCAGTTATTCACTCTCACTTCATTCCCACATCCAAGGGAACAGTCTTTTTCTTTTTTTATTTTATCTTTATTTTATTTTATTTTATTATTTTATTTTATTTTATTTTATTTTTTGGTACTGGGGATTGAACCCACCCCTTTTTTATTTTTTATTGTGAAACAGGATCTCCCTAAGTTTACGAGGGTCTTGCTCTAAATTGTTGAGGCTAGCTTCCAGCCTGCAATCCTCCTGTCTCAGCCTCCCATGTACTGGGATTACGGGTGTGCGCCACCATGTCTGGCATCAGTCTTTTTATTTTTAATTACAATTTTCCTTCAATATTTCACTCTTTTCCATTCATGTTTACACTGTAACAACATATTAACTGGAGTCATTTTTATGGTTCCTCTTAAGTGCATTTAAAATGTATTATTATACATTCCTGCACTGTATTCTTTTTTGCTACTGGAGATTGAACCCAGCCCTATTTTATTTTTTATTTTGAAAAAGGGTCTCCCTAAGTTGCTGAAGCCCTTGCTAAATTGCTGATGCTGGCTTGCTCTAAAAACTCATCTGAACCCACTTGTGGTTTACAATCATTTTGAGGACAGAAGATTCTTAGATTTTTTTCAAAGGATCAACCACTTCCTCCACACACAATAAGTTACTCAGAAATATGTAAAAATTTAAGTAACTTCAGGTATAGTTCCTAGAATGTTGCATTACCAGAAACCAGTCATTTGAGGTATAATAATTACTCTTTCTGCTTTGCAGCAAATGAGCTAAAGCCCAATTCCTAGAACCTCATCTCCTTAGAAATTAAAAGCAGAAGGCCATGAGAATTTATTAGGATGAGGAGAATTTGGAAAAGATGACACCAAAGGGGAGCAATTGAACAGAATAAGCAACTGGGGTTACAAATAACAATGGTACATTTCCAGTGTACCAAGGAGTGGACTTCTTGTAGTTCATTTGCTCCTAAACCCAATTGACCTTAATTTATCATTATCAGTCTTCTGATCATCTTTCTTCACCTATGAAACTGGGTGTTTTTTAAGAATAATACACCCAAGAGTTTTTCCAGGGTAACAGTTACTCCAAGTCACAATTAGAAATATTAAATTAATAGCACATATTCAGACAAATGTTACTTCTGGGGAAGAACACATGTGCATGTGTACATGCGCCTGTGCGCACGCGCGCACACACACACACACACACACACACACACACACACACACACTCACACATGCGCATACGCTCGCATGTACTCACCTTGGCTTAGGCTGCCAGGTGGAGACCTGCCTTGACCTGGCTACTCAGTCTACATGCAGTGGTTACCTTACTCTAGTGCACAGTGCCCTGCATGAGCCAGCTTTTGCTTAGCTAACCACACCATACCACAATTCCACTGTACTTCCACTGAAGTACTTTAGTCTCACAAACATGACATTTTTTTTTCCCTCTGGATTTCAGGATTTTGTACCAACTGCTTTCTCTTTCCTGAATTTTCTTACTGCCTTCCACTTCCCCATTTTGGACAGCTCTTCCTAATCTTTCTAGTATCAACTTTGATGTCTTACTCTCTTAAAATAAAGTTAAAAGAAAAAAATACTTTTGCTTTCATAGAATAGGGCAAGTATTTTCTCATGTTTTCCCCTATGACTCTTGGCTTTTCTTGCTAATAGTATTTATGAGTACATGAAACTGAGTTATTTTATTTTTAATTTCTCCAATATAGGCTCCAAAGGAACTAGTGACAATGCTAAGAATTACCATTTTGGTCTAACATATGGTAGGCATTTAAAATTTATCGAAAGAATAAATGATGTCTATGTTGAAATGAACTTTCCTTTTGCTAACTTGATAGAATCTCCTTGCTTTAAATGCAGTTAGAGTTAGAAGCTATGGACAGATTTTTTGGGGGGGATTTTTTTTCCTCTTGAACTATGTGGTAATGGAATTGTAGGGCTTTGCATCAGTTAAATAGAATAAGTCCTACTGCAATGTAAAACATCTCACTGACTTAACACAATAGTGTTGTTGTTTTTTTTACCTTGCTCATTGCTTTGCATTCCTCTCTCACTCAATTCATATATTACAACCTAATCACCAATGTGAGAGTATTTGCAGGTAAGGCATTAGGAGTAGATTAGGTCATTAGGGAAGAGCCCTCATGAATGGGATTAGTGCCTTTAGTTTTTAAAGTTTCCATTAATAATCTAGAACTTACAAAGGATGTGTGTATATATATGTATATATATTATATGCATGGATATATGTGGATATATATGTGAATACATATATTCACAATTCATATATATATATGAGTATAGATATGAATATATATATGAACTGGTGGAAATGGAAAACTCTCACAGAAAGCTTTGATGAAAGTTTGAGAATTGTTTGAAAGTGACTATATCTCTTTTAGGTTTTATATTTTAATTAGTCCAAATCAAATTCTAAAACTGCATTGTTTTCTATTTTCTTTTAAATATTTGGTTATTAGAAGTTATTCCAAGCCGGGCGTGGTGGCGCACGCTTGTAATCCCAGTACTTTGGGAGGCGGATACCTGAGGATCTGGGTTCGCGGCCAGCCTCAGCTCTCTCTCTCTCTCTCTCTCTCTCTTTCTCTCTCCTTAGTGAGGCCCTCCGCAACTTCGTGAGAC
>PVJS01008492.1:0-18316 GCA_004027185.1 Glis glis
AATGTGTATATATGAGATTATACCAACATCATTCTCAGTGCTACATGTGGGGAGGGTGGGGGGGAGGCAGGGGGGAGGGACACCAAGAGCTGTGTGCATGTATGTTAACACCAAACCGATACTCATTGTGATGTGAGACTACAATGCACCAATAAAAACATTAAAAAAAAGTTTTCTAATACCTAGAAGAAGACTTGCTTACAAGGTAAGAAGAGATATGTGCATGGAGAAGACCAGGCCAATGTGTGCTTATTATTAGTCAAGGCCAGATTGAATCATTTTTCTTTTATGAAAACTGAAATTCAGAATAAAGCTTTCACTATCACAAACTTTGATGTGCCAAATGACACCTTGAAAAAGTATACATAGAACAAACTATTAGAAATACAAGGAGACACGGAAAAAATACAATATTAATGAAAACTTTGCCCAACTCAAAGGACAAACAGAATGATCTAAAAATATTTGAACTTGGAATTACTCACTGTGTATTAAAGGGAACATTGCCTAGAGGATTGGCCATTGGAGAGGTCTGCCAAGTCCAAGGCCAGGACCCAGGGCTCCTGGAGGCTTCTCTCCCCTGAGGAGTGAGGCTACTTCACACAGACAGCCAAGTGTCTACCAACACAAAGCTAAGTGTCTATAAACACAAAGCTAAGAGTCTACAGACACTTTGGCAAAAGAGGTTTTTGAAGTTCCTTCAGCTAAGCATGAGAGTTTATCTGCCTCAGCCACTGTGTCATAGGAGCCATCTTTTCTGGTTGTTTTTTCTTTCTGTGAAATTTTTTGGCTCAAATCTTATGTTCAGGTGAATGTGGCCATGGTCACCTTGCTTTAAGCATCTCAGCCAACTCCTGCTGTAAGTATAGGGAGGTCTGTAAAATATTCTCAATAATTAAAATGAACTGGTAAATCTAAGCTATGGATAGATAGATTGTATTAGTCTTCCAACATTTTTATAGGTTGAAAATTTAAGCTAAAATGTTGGAGGGAGAAATACTGCATATCAATGAAATAATATTGATCAAAGATATGGTGGTTGGGAATAGGTAAAGGTTAAGCTGAAATAAAATTTACTTTGAGTCTATAATTGTTGAAGCTCTGTGATGGACCCATAGGGGTTCATTATTCTTTCCTTTCTATTTTTGTATATGTTAGGAAGATTCCACAATAAAACCTTAAAGAAAAACCTATTGCATGCTGAGTGTAATTCCATTTCAATAAAAACAAAGATACAAAGAAAGCACATCTGTGTTCACATGTGTGAATAAGGTCTGGGAGGGCCTGCACACATCACGCTGTTAACACTGGTTATCTCAAGGGAATTGTTGATGTGGCAGGAAGAACATCAGCTTTGTCATTATACTTATTTATAAAATACTGTTTGAGCTGGGCATGGTGGCTCATGCCTGTAATCTCAATACTTGAGAGACTGAGACAGGAGGATCACATGTTCTAGGCCAGCCTGAGCAACTTGGCAAGGCCCTCAGCAACTTAATGAGACCTTGTTCCAAAAAAAAAAAAAAACAATAGGGCTGGCTAAGTGTGTAGCTCAGAGGTAGAATGCCCCTGGGTTCAATTCTCAGTACAAAAAAATGTGTTTGACTTACTCTAATATGCATGTATTACTTTTATAGTTTCAAAAGCATAAAAATAAATTTTGAAATGATGCTATAAAAGGAAATAGATTTAAGGGTGGTTTTCAGGGATTGGGGAGATAATTTAGATGTATGATCAGGTGTTTCAGTCAGCATTCTCACTGATATGATCCAAAATACCAGACCACCACAACTTAGAGGAAGAAAAACTTATTGGGGCTCATGGTTTCAAAGGTTTCAGTCCATTACGGAGGCCAGAAGCAGAGAGAGCAAGGGGAAGGGATGAGGTATAGATATATTCCCCAAGGCCACACTCCAGTGACCTACCTCCTCCAGCTGTATCCTACTTGCTCAAGTTACCACCCAATAAATCCATTCAAATTATTTATCCATCAATGGATTTATTCACTGTTGAGAGTAGAACACTCATGATTCAACTATTTCACCTCCGAACATTTTTGTATTCCCAAGACATGAGCTCTTCCAGGGGACATTCTGTATTCAAGAAACAATACCAGGGCCAGAAGTTTGGGGGCACTGTAGCAAACAAGAATGAACCAGGTCTAAATATGCCAGAGGCAGTTTTTTTATTTGATCTTTTACTTGAGTCATAGAAGCTATAAAAGTATTTGATGAAATTAAGCATTCATTCCTGATTTTAAGAATAAACAAATGTATCAGGTTAAAAAGAAATCTACTCTATATGTTAAACCAAATGCCTCCAGTTTTCAGTCTCTGGACAGATGCATTCTCAATATATTCTTCACAGATAATTTAGTATATAACAACCATATTAAACTAAAAGGACTTCCCTTACATATCTCTATAAATAACCCATTTGCAATCCCGACTCCTCATGTTCAGAGCCCAGAAACCAATTCTTGCTGGCATCCCATGGACTTTAACATACTTACTTCAGTCTTTGACATTTTCTAAGACTTCAGGAGAGATATAAACCTGAATAGATAAATAATTTGGGGAGAAAAAGGGAATATTGTCAAAGAACTACTGTCTCAAAACATACTGGACCAGGCTGCTTCAATGGCCATTTGGAAGCATTCCTTTGAGAACAGCTGATGCTTCTGTTTATGTGACTTGCTCAAGGGCTTGGATAAAATTGGAAATCTTTCCAATACATTTCAGATAACTCTGAAAACCTCAACACAGTTGTGGGGCCCAGAGGAAGTACAGGTTGGCATGAGGATATGACCCCCGTACAACCACAGATGTGCGCTCATCTTGTGCAGCCACTGATGACAACCCCCCTCATCCTGCGCAGCCACAGATGTGTATATAGTTATTTCAGTATGACTAGGTAATACACAACATGCATGCACATCCTACACTGGCGTGGACATGCGCCATTTTGCCCGGAACCCTATATAAGGGATGGGTCTCTAAAATAAAGCTGCTGTTGTTCTCCTCCTGATGGCGACTCTGTGTAGTTTCTTCTCTGGGGAATCTCACTGCCAAAACCTCCACTGCAACCACAGCTAGCCCCTGATAGGGCCACTGACAACAGTTAACGTAGAAAAGAAAACCACTGGCCACTCCTGGTTGTAAATAGAGTTAAGTATGAACAAGTTGAAATCAGGACTCTACTAAAAGAATATTGCACTATGGCCGAGTGGAACTGTACTGCCAGCTCTGCAGCATTAAGGACTCTAATAGTGTTATAGGGTGATAATCTCTCCTAGAAATAAATTGTTATAGGGCGTGATCTCTCCCTGAATTCTTGCTTTTTCTGAGAGAAAGATTTCAAATGAAAAGTACAAATAGGAGCATAAGAGGTTTATCTAAGGAGATTGGGGTGTAGTTAAAGAGAGAAGGCCATGGTAAAGGGGTTACATTCCAGAGAAAGGGTCCAGAAAGGGCCACTTCCCAAAGTGGAAATGGAATAGAACAAAGTGGGGTATGTTGCAGAGAAAGGGTCTGGGGTGGGTTACTTTCTAGAGTGTAAAAATGATGTGAGTTTTCCACGTGGAGAGATTTATTCAGTCTGGAAATGTTTTCCCCTCATAAATATGGATGGGGGAGGTCACCATCTCTTTTTGTGCCACAGCTTATGTGTCTGTGCTGTTTTCGCCGTGTTGGAAAAACTTCCCACTGGTGCCTGAGTGATGTCCCAGGGGAGGGGGTTATACATGTAGAAAGTTTAGCCTCCTGATATTCCTGCAATTCTCTAACTGGTTCTCTAGTGACAGCGAGGCAGGGAGTCCCATATTTTCATTCATGAGGGCCCACTTAACTTCCCCTCAGGACCATTCCAATCTCACCTTGACCTGCTCATTTCTATCTTGCTACCTAACAATAGTATATTCGTTTCACATTAACAGATTAAAGGATACAACTCATTCAATTATTTCAATTAAAGTGGAAAAGTCATCTTTTTTGACTATGTATGGGTGATTTTCCAGCATCAGAACTCTCTTCTTAGCCAGGCATGGTGGTACAGGCCTGTAATCCCAGTACTTGGGAGGCTGAGACAGGAGGCTGAGATGGGAGGATCACAGGTTCAAGGCCAGCCTCAGAAATTTAGTGAGGCCCTCTGCAACTTAGTGAGACTCTGTTTCAAAATAAAATAGGGCTGGAGATGTAGCTCAGAGGTAGAATGCCCCTGGGTTGAATCCCCACTACCACACACACACACACACACACACACACACACACAATAACAAAAAACAAAAACAAAACCTCTTCTTAAGTCTGGAAATTCTGCATCTTATCAGTATTTGGGTGAGACAGACAACAAAATAGAAAGTACCTGTTTTCCCAGCTTCTCCTTCATCCAGGGCATGAGCACAGACAGTCTTAGGACTGGCCTACCACATCAAAAACAAAAGTGAGTCAAAATTAAATAGGTGATCAAAGAAGTATGGATGTGAAGTAGAAAGAGGGGGAAAGTGTCTGTAGTCATGTCCAGGCTCCAGGACAGCTGTGCCCGGGGAAGAATCCAGGGTCATCTGGTATGAAGAAGCAATCTCACTGCACAGTATTCATGGAATGACTTGGCAGACATCTAAGCTGATGTCTCACCTTCCTGAGGACTTGGTGAGCCTGGTTCTCCATCTTCTCTAGGAATGATCCCTTTCAGATTAGTCAGAGCCAGTTCTTTTAGTTGATCTTTTACTTATAGAAGCCGTAAAAATATTTGATAAAATTAAATATTCATTCCTGATTTTAAGAATAAACAAATGAAAGTAAACTTTTAGAAAATCAAAAATAAGCCAGCCGTGGTGACACATGCCTGTAAACCTAGCACTTGGGAGGCTGAGAAAGGAAGATCACAGGGTCAAGGCTAGCCTCAGCAACTTAGTGAGACCCTATTTCAAAATAAAAAATAAAAATGGCTGGGGGTATAACTCAGAGGTAGAATACTCCTGGGGGTAATCTCTACTACAAAAAGAAAAATAAAATGTGGCTTGCTTTAATGCAAATTATCAAAAATATTTCAATTAAAATCTGGACGAACATCATGCCTGTTGTCTCTGCAGTTCTCAATGTGTTTGAGAGGACCAATGCAAGAAGAAAATTTAAAAGGAATTGTGGAAATAGTGTAAGGGGGGAGAAATTTAGTATTTGCATGTGACATGATTTTATCTGGAAAAGCCAACACAATTAATTAAAAATGATCAAATAGACTTGCAATATGTCAGCCCATTAAAAGAAAAAATTAAAAGTCATAAATTTTCCTATGTATCAGCAGTAACTAGCTAGTGTTGGAGTGGAAAAATAGTACCTAGAAACAATTTCTAGAAAATAATTTCTAAAAATAATGTTAATAAAATAATAAGATTTATATTAAAACCTATAAATATATAAAGATATAAATAAAGATAGAATGGAGAAGTAGCATAGAAAATTACTGTTATTTATTTATTGAGGAATTGTTGATGGGTATGAAACTTAATATTATAAACATACCATTTCTTTCTAAACTAATCTATATTTTTAATTCTTATCAGAACACAATTGGAGTGAACATTTTTAGGAGAATATATTAAAACTATTTTAAAGGTTCCACCAGTGAATGAGTGTTCAAGAAGTACCTGAAATTAATGTATGATTTAATGTCATCTCATTCAAAATTCAAGTGATTTGGAAGAAGCATTATTCCATAAATTTATTTCATAATTTACATGAAAATTGAAAGAACTGTGAATAGACATGAAAATTTTGAAAAAGAAGAAAGAGACCTATCACTACACTTAGTAGGATATACCTGTATTTGCATATATGAAGACATAACTTACAGTAATTAGTCGGGCATGGTGGCACATGCCTATAATCCCAGTATTTGGGAGGCTGAGACAGGATAGTGGGTTCGAGGCCAGCCTCTGCAACTTTGTGAGACCCTCAGCAAGTTAGACCCTGTTTCAAAATAAAAAATAAAATAGGACTGGGGGCTGTAGCTCAGAGACAGAATGCCCCTGGGTTCAATCCCCAGTATCACAAAAAGAAAAACAAAAACAAAACTTATAGTAATTAAGATAGTATAAGAATGATTGAAGGACTAACCAACAAACCAATTTTACAGAATAGGGAGTTCAGAAACAGATCCATCTATCTATGGACACTTAATTTATTACATATATGACACTGCAGAGAAGTGCAAAAAGGATATGTGTTTAATAAATGTTCCTTAGTCAGGTAGACATCCATCTAGAAAGAAGTAAAATTTGACCCTTTCCTTGTTTCATGCACAGCTATCAATTTTTGAGGAATAATATATCTAAATATGCAGCTTCTGTAGAATAGAACATAGGAGAATATCTTCACTTTGAGAATAGAAAATTGTCTAATGCAAAAAAGCATCAACCATGAGGGAAAAAAATAACAGTATGAGGGGGTAGTGTATTGAATGGTGTTTCTCCAAATTCATGCCACCTAAAATCTGTGAATATTACCACATGGCAAAAGATGTGATTAAATTGAGTTCTTTGGATGGAATCCTGGGGGTAGGTTGTAGGTCCAATGATAGAGTGTCCCTATGTAAGACAGAAAAGGAAAGAAACAGACACCAGGGCATAGAGGAGACCACCATGCGAAGACTTCAACACAGTGACCCCGGCTATGTGGAGATGAAGTCAGATGTTGGAGTGATGTGTCTGTCGCAATCCTGGAACTCCGACCGGCGGAGTCCAGGAAAGAAGACACGCAGACGTCCGTTTCTGATGTTGCAGCTTCCAGCTTCTTCTTTATTCTCCCTCGGCACCCACGCTTATCCAGCAAGAAAACCCCTCCCTCAACATCCCATCAGCCATCATCCAATCACATCTCTCTCACGTCATGCACATTCAAGCTAAACTTCTCCTCATTGGCTCTTAAGCAGCAGGCACGCTCTGCTACGCAATGGACGTGCGCCACGCGCGTGCGCCTCTCAACTGCGCATGCGCTAGGTCTGGTAAACAAGCGCAGGTCACAGGACCTGGCAGCCAGCCACGGCGCCATCTTGACTGGCTCGACCGAGCCCAGCTTCCTACATGTGTCTACAGGCCAAGGAACATCTACAGCCAGCAGGAACTAGGTGGGAGACAAGGAATGGACATTCCCTTAGACCCTCCGGAACAAACTCACCTTGCTGACACCTTGCTTTCGACATAAATTTCTGTTGTTTTAAGCCAGAAAGTTTATGTACATTTATTATAGCAGCCTTAAGAAGTTAACTGGCACATGCTTGTAATCCTAGTTCTTTGGCAACTGAACCAGGAGGTTCTCAGGTCCAAGGTCAACCTCAGCAATTTAGTGAGACCTGTTTCAAAAATGAAATAAAATAAAGGACTGGGAGTGTAAGTCAGAGGTAGAATGCCCCTGGATTCAATCCCTAGTACCACCAAAAAAAAAAAAAGGAAGAAAGAAGCTAAATAAAGTTTGAAAAGCTGTAGCTGATTACACTAAAATATTTGTAGTATGTATGTACATAAATATGAAAAGGACATAAATTCAAGAGGATAATGGCCAAAAGAATTAAACACACTTCACAACAGGTGATATCCAATGGCCAATAACCTTTGAAAATGTCCTCAACTTTATTAAGCATAAGAGAAGCGAAATTAAAACTATAAGATATTTAATACATTTATAAACCTACAGTAATTAGGAATTTGAATAGCTAAGATTAAAAACATTGGCAGTACCAGATATTAATGAGGATGTTGAATACCTGGAATTCTCATGCTTGTAGGAATGAAAATTGGTAAAACCACTTTGAAAATTGTTAATATATATTCCATGCTTCAGCAATTCCTTTCAAACACACACTCACACACATTTTGAACAGGAATTTGCACATATATACTAAAAACATATCTAAGAATGTTTACCATAGTAATCTAGCCCAAAGCTGGAAAAAAACCAAGTAGTCACCAATAGTACAATGAACAAATAAATTGTGGACTCTTCATACAATAGAATATTGAATAACAACAACAAATGTTAACACAACAATGTAAATGAATCTCAGAAGTATAATTTTAGCTGAAAGAAAGCCAATCACAGAAGAATGCTTACTGTGAGGGTCCATTTACAGACAGCAGTGACCTTTGGGAAGGAATAAGCAGCCTGGCTCAGAAAAGGCCTGGTGCAGGGTTCCAGGGGGCGGGGTGGACCAGGGTTCCAGGGGGTGGGGTGGTGCTGGAATCTTCCTTGAGCTGGATGGTGTCTGACCAATGTGTCCACTTGGTGATGATTCGTTGAGCTGCATCTTAGTACTGTGTGTGCATAGTCTCTCTGTATCTCATACTTTAATAGAAACCGTTAATTTAAAAAAGTAGGAAGCTGGGTGTGGTGACCCACACCTGCAATCCCAGTACATGTGAAGCTGAGACAGGAGGATCGCTGGTTCGAGGCCAGCCTCAGCAATTTAGTGAGACCTTTGGCAACTTAGCAAGACCCTGTTTCAAAATAAAGAATGAAAAGGGCTGGGGTATAGCTTGGAGGTTGTATGCCCCTGTGTTCAATCTCCAGTAAAACACACACACACACACACACACACACACACGTAGGAAAGTGCTGGGCCTCGTGGCTCATGCCTGTAGTCTCAACTTCTTGGGAATCTGAGGCAGGAGGACCACTTGAGCCCAGGAGTTTTGGGCCAGCCTGGGCAACATAGGGAGATCCATTTAAAAAAAAAAAGAAGGAAAGAAAGAAAAGTGACTTGTCCAACAGATTAATTTATGAAATCTGATTAAGTTCTAAAAGAAAAGATTAAATAAGATTTCACACTATATAGTAAAATAAATTTAAATAAACAATTAAATGTAAAAATGGCACTATTTAGAGTCTATGAAAAAATACAGGAGAATATATAACCTTGGTGGGGGTGGGAAGAGGAGGGCAAGGAATGGAAGGTGACTAGACAATGATCCTTACTGCATAACCCTGAAAACAAAAAGGTTTCTGACATGTATACAAACGAATTTTAATAACTACATATAAAAATATGCAAGTGGTAAACTGGGAGAAATACTTGTAATACTTAAAATAACTAAGACAGAACTAATATGCTGCCAGGCATGGAAGTGCACACCTGTACTTGGGAGTGTGAGACTGGAGGATTGCAGGTTCAAGGCCAGCCTCAGAAACTTAGCGAGACCCTGTTTCAAGATAAAAAAATAAAATAGGTCTGGGGATGTAGCTCAGAGGTAGAACACCTCTGAGTGTTCTAACACACACACACAACACACACACACACACACACACACACACACACACACACACGAATTAATGTGCTAATAGAATATCTTCAAGAGCAATAGTAGGTTTGAAGAAGCATTTCTTTTTAAGATAAAGGACTTAGACTTATGCAGGTAAATGATAAAGGACAATTCAAAAAGTCCACTGGGAGGGGAATTTTATGTACAGTAAATTTCCTGAGGCTGTTGATGGCCTCTATTATAAATAAGATAAAGCTGTTCAAACATATGAAATAAGATATATTAAGTTCCAAAGTCATCACATTTTTATTTGTTCTTTAACATTGTCAAAAATTACATCCAAATCTTATTCAAACCTAAAAGTAACTTGGCATGGTGGTGGTGCATCCTTGTAATCTCAGTACTTGGGAGGTAGAGACAGGAGGATTGCAGGTTCAAGGCCAGCCTCAGCAACTTAGCGAGGCCCTCCAAAACTTAGTGAGACCCTGTTTCAAAATAAAAAATAAAATAGGGCTGGTAGGGAGGTAGAATGCCCCTGGGTTCAATCCCCAGTAACACACACACACACACACACACACACACACACACACACACACACACACTAAAAGTTAACTTTACCTTTACTGTGCAGAACAATCTCTTTTTCCCACAGACAGTCATGGTCTGCTGTGATTGGAGAAGATAAACCATGTCCCAGGTTGCTCTGGCCCTCTTCTGCGGATGCTTGTCCATGAAGGTAGGAACAGGTCTGTGGGTCAGGGAGATGTGTCCCCCTAGTGCCTACCTGGTGCCCATTTGAAGGCCATTCCCCACTTATAAGACTGCGGGGTCTTCCTGTGGGCCCAGTGACCTCCTCCCAAAGTCCATCCTCCTTCGAGTGGGCACATGGCATGTGTGAGCCATCCCTCCGCTGGAAGGGAGGTCCAAGGGCACTGACTGGGGCTGCACAGAGCTTGGGCCTGCTGGTGAAGCCACTTCAGTGTGGGATGGAGCCTGAGGTAGCATGAGAAGCAGGCTGAGTGTGGAGCCAGGTCTGCCCTCCTGGCACCCCTCCCGTCCTGGCTCAAGACATCCCAAGGATTCTAACCTGGCTTTCCAAGTGGTTAGGAAAGTGTATTTGCTCAGCAGGAGAATGAACCACATGCTACACGAGAGTTATCTTCATTTATAACTTTAGTGTCTATTCACATAGTTTGTGGGTCTCCATTTGAACTCAGCCTTGCCCTTAATGTACTGCAGGAGGACGATTGCAGCTGAAAGTCCAGGTGACAGAGTGAACTGGGGCTGGAAGAAGGGGAGCTTTCTCCATTGCCACAGAACGAGGCAGCCATGGGTGTGAGTCAGGAAACAAGTAGGTACCATGACGGGAGTTGGGAGATAGCCCATCTTTGAGTGGAGAATTTTATCTGAAGAAATGTGTCAGGCAAGAAGAAATGAAGAAATGGTTAGTTAAGAAATTTGAAGGGTGATGAATGTTTGAATTGTGTTAAGGAAGGGAGAAAGCATACCCAGACAGATAGCTTTCTAACCTTCACTTCCCCCTTAAAGTGCAATAAACATTTTTCTACATCATACATAATCTTTCTATATTATCATTTCCCATTTTTACATAATATCCCATTGAAGTATATACTATATTATGTTTCACAAATCCACAATTTTCGATTTAGAGGTTGTTTATAATATTTTCAACTATAAAAAAGATTCCATGATTACCACCAGAGATAAATATCTAAACATATCTTAGATACCTTTCTGGGATGAATTCCTATGAAAGCCATTTTTGAGTCATAGGATGAGTTTTCAAAAGGATTATCAATTTGTTTTCTACAAGTTTGAACCAAGTCATCCTCCTGTTCTACTGAAAGAGAGTGTCAGTTTATAAGCACTATCAACAAAATTAAGTATTTTTCTTTTTCCTAGATCATTAGTATCTACGAATTTCTTAGGCAAATATTGATTATTATGTTTTAAAAATGTGCTTATCAAAGATTACTGGTGATATAGACTCTTGTTTGTTTTTGTTTTTGTGATACTAAGGATTGAACCCAGGGGCACTCTACCTCCGAGCTATACCGCCAGCCCTATTTTATTTTATTTTTTGAAATAGGGTCTCACCAAGTTGCTGAGGCTGGCTGAGAACCTGTGATCCTCCTGTCTCAGCCTCCCAAGTACTGGAATCATAGGCAGGTGCCACCACACCTGGCTATGTAGACTCCTTTTTTATTGTTTCTTGGTCATAACTAGGTTTTCAATTTTGTCTCTTTCTCTAGTGAATTGCTACTTTTTCCCAGAAATTTGCAATTAGTCTTTAAATATTATGGATTTCCCTATCATGTGGGTGACAAAAATTTGCCTAATTTTTATTACCATTTATATTTTGTATTTATACTCAGGTTTTAAATGACATTTGTGAAACAAGGCTTGTCAAACTTTCTTTTTCAAAAAGGTGGTTAGAACATATACCTTTTCCCCCTGGAGTTTGGAAAATTATACTTTTCAGGGGAAAGGAGTATGCATTCCAAAATTAATGTGTACGTACATATTTCTAATTATGGGTGCTACTTAAGACACATTGTATGTATTATCCTTTTAGCTAAGGCAAATACTGAGTGTAACTAACTTCTTGGAGCAAAAAAAAAAAATAATGTCTCTCCAGTAAGACTCTGCCAGGACATTGGTAGTACATGCTCCCAGTATTCCTGCGAGAGGGGATGTGCACTTCTGCCTGCATAGAAACAGCAATGTTGAAAATGTGTTTATGTCCAAGAGGAGACTCTGAAATGTGGATAGTGTTGAAGCATGGCCAGAAAATATGCCACATGATCTTCTTGTGTGCACCTGTGTGTGTACATGTGTGTTTATGTGTGTGTAAAGCATGAGATTCAGTCTATTTTTCTAGGATCTAGCTGGAGAGGTAATAGATTAAGTTTGCAATAAAGTCTTATATTTTTTTAAAACGGGACTTGGGAGGTAAGTACCATGTTAAGTGCTATTTTAATCCTGCTATGGGTTTTCAAAATAGCCCTTACCTAGCACTTTGTTGACATTCAGTGACATTATGTGCTTTACTTTATACTTTCTAACAGCTAGGAGACTCTTGAGTCCAGCATATGATAATCATAATGAAAAAGTAATGATTAACATATTTCAAAAATGTATTCGTGCTAGGCAGACACTATTGCTGATGTGTTTATTTGTTTGATCCTTATAATAAACTTATGAAGATGACATTTTTCTTCTTCTCATTTTCAAATGAGGGAAACTGAGAAAAGAAGATGAAACGTACCTAAATATCTGTGAGTCACTCTTGTTGGGAATAATTAGAAAAAGAAGGAACTGGATTGTAGTACTTCATAAGGCAATAAGGAAGGGCAGCACTCCAGTACAACTTTTTACATTGGAATAAATAAACCTTGACTTTAGAAGAGGGTCCTTGCATTTTTCTAAAAGGGTTGGCAGCACACACTTTGGAGCTGCATCTCTGGGACTACTAGGGGTAACAATGAGCCATAAAATTTGTAAAATATAAGAAAAAGCAAATTTTATTATTTATAAAAATTTTGAACTTTTATAACTGATGGCAAAGGTGACCTGAGTTGAAAAGCTGCCTTCCATGCTGGGCTAAAGGGATGTGTGAGAAGGTTTGGATGTAGGGGTTAGGGGGAATCTGAATTGTTCTCCATAAAGGCAAGGAGGAAAGCTAGCTTGGTTTCCATGGCAATCTTGGTGGGAGTAAGTAAGGAACAGAAGAAAGAGAAGGACCAGTGAGATGGGGCAGAGCTCCAGGGGCAGGGTAATCAAAAGAATTTTAACAATAGAGTGTCAGATGTTAGGTCAGTGAAAGTTTGCAATGACATCTTCCCTCCCTACAAATTACCCCAAACACCAAGAAATTCCTCTGTGGGTAGTTTCTGTCTTCTTTTTCTTTTGGAGTATGTGAAGGATAGCATCTGCCTACCCCAAAACAGTGCCAGGGGAGCTTTCCAAGGGACTGCCCTGAACCACCCCAAGATGGGGCCAGTTGGGATTTCAAAGAAAGAAGCAATAAGCCCCAGGGTGATCAGTCATTGCCTGGGAATTTCATGGCCCCGGTGTGGGTTCAAGCCTACTGGGGGAACATGAAACTGTCATGGCAAGAGAGCAGTCAAGGCACTCTGTATTCCTCAGTCAGGACAAAGAAAGCAAGGGTAACTGGGGGACTCCTCAGCATCACGTCTGTGTCAACACACTGCAGTATGAAAGCATGCAGAAGTCGTCCAGGGGCAGAAATGACTGTGAGAATATGACCACACCCACAATTTGAAGAACTCTCAGTCAGGTTAAGAACTTCCACAGACTATAGAATTCAAGAGTTTGGGCCAATTGTGAAAACGTCAAGAACCACAGTGTGGAAATATCCCAGGTGACATCTGGGCTGCAAGAGCAATGAACATTGGCTAGAGATCAGGTCACTGGAAAAGGGTGCCTTTTTGAATGATGCTATTGGCAATATAGCAAAATAAATGTATAAGCCTGTTTTCTTTATAGATGCACAAGATTGACATCCTTGCTTTGGAATTCTTTAACAAAGAAAATTACAGGCTTTGGTCAGCTATTTGCTTATAACATACTATGGAAACCAGAAGTTCCCTATAACAGAGTTTCCAATATTCTGACATCTTTCAGCTGCAGGGCAGACTGTTGAAAATTAGGCCCAGGATCCTATTGTATCAGAGTGACAACGCTGTAAAGGCGACTGAGTGCCCAGCCTTGAAGGGTCGCTAATGTCAAATTTAGGTCCCTGATAGGAAATGAATTGTACCCTGTTAATGAATAGGAATTGGGAATAAGACATTTGGTTGGTTCCCCTGAAAGCCGCAGGCCAGCAGAAATAGCTCTTTCTATCCCTTGCTGAAAGAGATTTTTTCTGACTTGGAGGACTTGCAGAGGCTCAACTGATACAAGAGTCGTACAAGATGCAGTCTCTCTTCCGTAAAAATGTGCCCTCAGCTCCTGTCATCATCTCTATCCTGATAAATCAGGGTAAGGTTTTAGGATAAGGACTGGTGGTTACTGTGTAGCTTCTAGAATATAGGAAAGATGTACCATACTGTAGAACTGTAGGATCCGGCTAATGTAAACCAGTATGATCTGACATTTTGCTATTAAGATCTAGGAAGAAAAAGCCATAGAGTATTTATCCTAATGAAGAAAATGTGAGGGAATTCAAAGATGCTTTGATCTATTAAGATATGCTTTAGTGCTCTGGAGGTTGACTGTGTAATTTTGTATATAGTCCATTTTATAATGTTTTATGGCTGATTTAATAAAACACATCTTTTTGATTTTTAAACTGTGATATATGCCTACTAATCGAGTTTTTAAATATTATTCTAAGCCGGGCATGGTGGCGCACACTTGTAATCCCAGTACTTTGGGAGGCAAAGACCAGAGGATCCAGGTTCGCGGCCAGCCTCAGCTCTGTCTCTCTCTCTCGCTCTCTCTCTCTCTCTCTCTCTCTCTCCTTAGTGAGGCCCTCCACAACTTCGTGATACCCGGTTTCAAAATAAAGTATAAAAATTAGGGCCGGGGGCATAGTGCGGAGGTAGAACGCCCCTGCGTTCAATCCCCGGTACCGCAAAAAAAAAAAAAATTATTCTAGCTAGGTATTTTAAATTTCTATGTGCAATCTGACGCTGACTGGCTGGGATATACTTAAGTCAACTAAAAAGATATTAGAAAAAATTTTTTTTCTGTACTTAACACTCATTAACATTCTGATACAAGGTAATTCTATACATTTTGACTTTTTGTGTGTGTGGTACTGGGGATTGAACTCAGGGGCACTGTACCTCTGAGCTCTACCTCCAGTTCTATTTTATTTTTTATTTTGAAACAGGATCTCACTAAGTTACGGAGGGCCTAACTTGCTGAGGCTGGCCTTGAACTTGTGATCCTCGTGTCTCAGCCTCCCAAGTACTGAGATTACAAGCGTGAGTCTCCATGCCCAGCCATTTTGACTTTTAAAACTTCTTTACAAATCATCAGTATCAATATAAAATTATTCATTACGTATTTTGTTGGTACATTTAAGGTTTGAATTCTGACAGTAAAGTTGTAAATACTATTTTGATATATTCTTTTGCATATTGAGTCTTTCATTTTTAATAACTTTATACTACTTTAGTCTTTTAATATATGCTTTTATATATAAGCATATGTATATGTATGTATGACTTAATTTGTTGTATTTGTTTTTAAATCTACTGGAGAGATTTTTAACAGGGGAATTTAATCCACCTTTTTTAAGTGGAGTAACTTCTATCTGTACCAAATGGTATGTTTGATCTCAATTCTGCCCTTGCTTTATGCTTCTCTGCCTTTAAAAATATGGTCTATGATTTGTCTGCTTCTATATTTTGTATTGAAGAAATAATTGAAATTTTGTTTAAAATTCTATTATTTAAGTGGCTGAAATGATCTTAAATTCTACTAAAATTCATCAAAAAATTTTAAGCAACTATGTACTTGCTTTTAAAAAATTATTAAAATCTAACAGGAAATATTTGTATCATTATCTCCCATTCAGACCATAAATTTTCTTGTCCTTATCAGCCAAAGTTATCAATACACAATATATTGCTTTATCATTATTTTTGCATGTATTCCTATGTCAATAAGAAATTTTTTGCATTTGATTAGATGTGTCAATCATCTTTCTGTCATTGTGACAAAATACCTGAGAAAACGAGAAATAGATTTGATATAATGAGAAAAGATTTATTTTGGCTCATGGTTTCAGAGTTCAGTCCATACTCACTTGGCCCTGTGGCCATTAGGCCTGTGGTGAGGCAGTACATCGTGACACAGAGCATGTGGCCAGCAAGCAAAGATACTAGGAAAAGGCTGGGGCCCCAATATGCCCTTTAAGGGGGCACCCACAGTGACCAAACTTTTTTCTAATAGGTCCCATCTCTTTTTATTTTATTTTTTTTCGGTACTGGGGATTGAACACAGGGGCGTTCTACCTCCACGCTACACCCCCGGCCCTATTTTTTATACTTTATTTTGAAACTGGGTCTCACGAAGTTGCAGAGGGCCTCACTAAGGAGAGAGAGAGAGAGAGGGAGAGAGAGAGAGAGGGAGGGAGAGAGAGAGAGAGAGAGAGAGAGAGAGAGAGAGAGAGGGAAGGAAAGAGAATGCTCGCATGCGCGAGCTGAGGCTGGCCACGAACCCGGATCCTCCGGTCTCCGCCTCCCAAAGTACTGGGATTACAAGCGTGCGCCCCACGCCCGGCCCCTCATAGGTCCCATCTCTTAAAGTTCCCACCACCTCCCAGCCACCACAGGCTGAGGACGAAGGCTTTGACACCTGGGCCTTTTCTTTGGGGGGCATTTAAGATCCAAACCATAACTATTTAGCAAACTCACAGTGAACTTTACATATGTATTTAATTGGTTCGAATGCTCAGTTTTAGTTCCATATTTCTTCATTTTTATGTCTGTCTTGCTGTTTTGATGTATATTTTAGAGGAGTGTTTTAGGGAGGTCCATGAGTGATATGTCTTTGAATTCCTCTACATCTTGAGATATATTTTGGTGCTTTGCATGTGAATAACTTGATAGAGAGAGAACTTCTGTTTGCAAAATACCTTGCCCTCTCAAATGCTGTTTTAGTGTATCTTACAGTTTGATATTGCAGAATAGAATCTGAATGCAGTCATTTTTTACCTATATTTTTAGCCTATTACCTAAGGATTACATTATCTCAGGTAACTTTGTCTACAGTTTTTTATTTTTATTTTTATTATTTATATATTTTTATTTTTATTTATTTATTTATTTATTTTGCAGTACTGGGGATTGAACCCAGGAGCAGTCTACCTCCGAGCTACACCCCCAGCCCTATATTTTATTCTTTATTTTGAAACAGGGTCTCACTAAATTGCGGAGGGCCTCACTAAGTAGCTCAGGCTGGCCGCGAACCCGGATCCTCCGGTCTCAGCCTCCCAAGTACTGGGATTACAAGCGTGCTCCACCACGCCCAGTTAGTTTTTATTTTTATTTTGTTCGCTTTTTGGTTCAACAGCCACCAACTCTCTACCACCACCACCCTTCTCCTAAAGAAAACATAGTTCTATGGCTGCGGCTCCTTATTCTGCATTATAAAGTTTGCGTTTACTATCTTATCCATCTCATCATCGTTTTCTTTTAGAGCTTGGTAGTTTATCAGGGTTGTCTTTTAAGTCAATCATTTATTTTCTATATTCTTCTTCCCCCTTTCTGTTTCCAATATTATTTTCAATTTGTATCTGCACTTAGCATTTTCTTACATTTTTGTTGTTTCACTCTCCTTTTTTCATCTTTATCTTACTTATTTTCCTTTTATTTTTTCCTTTGTCAACTCCATAAACTTGCCCAGAAAATACCTTCTACATTTAAAAAATAGTTTCCAGTAGAAAGTTATTTCATAGATAAAATTTTTTCTTTAATTTCTCAGAACAATATTCTTTTTTGTTAAAGTATACTTCCAGACCTCCCATTTTCATTTTTCGAGTGTTTGTTTTATAAATCCTCAAAGTACCTGAGAGTTTGCTAGGTTCAGGGGCACAGGCGAGTGGGACACCATTAGCTCTTCACTGTGGACTTGAATGCCTTCCCACTCTCTAATACAGACCTGACTCTCAGGCAGGTGCACAAGCTCCTTGCAACCAACGTGAATCTCAAGATTATGGTTAAGTCAGGCGTGGTGGTGCACGCCTGTAATCACAGTACTTGGGAGGCTGAGGAAGGAGGATTGCAGGTTTGAGGCCAGCCAGACTCAACAACTTAGTGAGACTCTCAGCAACCTAGTGAAACCCTGTTTTAAAATAAAAAAAAATAGGACTGGGGGTGTAGCTCAGAGGTAGAATATCCCTGGGTTCAATCCCCAGTACCAAAAAAAAAAAAAAAGATTATGGTTGAGTGCATACATCTTTTAGAGACAGTTTAGGTTATTTACCTTAGTTTGCAGTTTATATATATATTTTTTGAAAAGCATACATCATTTCAGTTTGCACTCCTACTCCAGTATCTGCTGCTC
>PVJS01008492.1:18416-53028 GCA_004027185.1 Glis glis
GGGAAGGAGGGAGGGAGGGAAGGAAGGAGAGAAAGACAGAGGAAAGAAAGAAAAAGAAAGGAAGAAAAGGAGGGAGGGTGGGAAACAGGGAGGGAGGGAGGGTGGGAAACAGGGAGGGAGGGAGGAAGGAAGGAAGAGAGGGAGGGTGGGAAAGAGGGAGGGAGGGAAGGAGGAAGGAAAGAAGGAAGGGAGGGAGGGAGGGTGGGAGGGGAGCAGTTCCAAGACTTTCTTTAGCTAGCTCAGAAGATAGATGTTATACAGTAGCAAGATGAACTCTGTCATATCTAGGTTTAATGTCTCAGAGTTAGTCACAGAAAATGGGGTGAGGGAGGGTTCAAAGTTTTATCCTATTTTATTATTTTATTTGAGGTCCTATGATCTATGCTAGGTTCTAGATGTTGGAGCTCATGATCTGTTATCCAAGAATGTACTTCTCAATCCTTCATATCAAAGATGTAATTGTTAGAACCCTGCCCAGCTACTGGCCAATGTGGTCTTCTTATCTCTTTTTGTTTCTGACAATACTGTCCATTTTTAGCCCCAGTTCACCAGCCCTCTCTGTACTCATACCCTTAACATTGTGAGCTTGCAGTTCTTCCCACAAAGGGGTAGGGTTTCTTTTTTGTCCCATGAATCGGGGCTGGCTCATGATGGGCTTTGGTCAATAGGGTAGAAGTGACAGTGTACCAGTTCTGAGACCAGACCTCAGAAGCCTTGCCTGTTTCTGCTTGCTCGCTCTCTCTTGCCCAAGTCACTGCCATGAAAACAAATTTGGACTAGCCTGCTAAAGGATGAGTGACCACATGGAATGGAGCCAAGTTGTCCCAGATGAAATTGTCCTAGATCAGCCAGCTCCCAGGAAACCTGCCAACTATCCACTCCAATAAGCCCTGCTGAGTCTGGCTTATAGATAGACTGGCTATAGCTGGACAGTTTATAGCTAATTTAAAGATCCATGAGAAATAATATGTGGTTGTTATTTTGTCAACAGTTTTGGGGTGGTTTGTTATGCAGCAATAATAAATTAATACATTATATTTAATCCCAGGAGCTGTTTAAAGACCCTTAAAATATGTCACAAATTGCCCTTAAGATAAGTTGGAATGATTTACTCATCTACCATCAGATATGCAAATTTAAATCTCACTGCATCCTGACGTATTATTTTAATGTTTATTTTTGAGGGCGTTTTCTGTTGCTATAACAAAATACCTGAGCGGGAATATTTTATAAAGAAAAGAGGTTTAAGCCAGGTCTGGTGGTGCACACTTGTAATCCCAGTGATTTGAAGGCTGAGACAAGAGGATCTGGGTTCGCGGCCAGCCTCAGCTACTTAGTGAGGCCCTCCGCAACTTAGTGAGACCCTGTTTCAAAATAAAGAATAAAAAATAGGGCTGGGGGTGTAGCTTGGAGGTAGAAAGCCCCTGGGTTCAATCCCCAGTACCACAAAAAAAAAAGAAAAGAGGTTTATTTTTCTTGAAGTTTTAGAGGCTGAAAGTCCGAGATTTGGTTGCAGTATTTGTTCAGCCTCTGGTGAGTAGCCCCTTGGCTATGTCAGAACATGGGAGACGGCACCCTGGCAGGAACATGTGTGAGAGAAATAGCATAGCAAGACAGAAAGCCAGAGGGATCCAGGGACCAGGGTCACTCTGTTTATAAGAGTCCATTCTCTTGCAAACTAACCAGGTCTACAGAGGAGCACATTAATCCCTTCCAAGAGCAGCACCCCCAATAACCACCTTCCACGAGGCCCCACATCTAAGTTTCCACCACCTCTCAGCATTGCCACACTTGGGATCACGCTTCCATCCCATGAGCCTTTGGGGGACACATGCAGACCATATCCAGACCACAGCGGAGCGCAACTAAAGTGGTAATGATGCTCTCTCAGCTTAATTTGCACTTGGACTATTTACGAGTTTTTCAAGGATTTAATGTGAATTTTAAAACATCCATCAAAATTTTTTAGCATCCTTTGCCCACTTTACTTTGGTGCAACTTGCTTTTTAAAAATTTCCTGGTGAAACTTCTTTATATTTTTTCCATATCTAACTTTTCTCAGAACACTTCTAAATTTTGTTTGGCTGTGTTTCAATGCTTAAATTATACATTCATTAGATTTGTGAAGAACCATTCCGGCATGTGATAATAAGTTGTTGATAAACATTCATAGTTTGTAATTCTCCGCCACTTTTCTTCATATTGTAAGTTTTTTTAGTACGAATTTTTGTGTGTGTGTGGTACTGGGGATTGAACCCAGGGGCATTCTACCTCCAAGTTACACCCCCAGCCCTATTTTTAACTCTTTTATTTTGAAACAGGGTCTCACTTAGTTGCAGAGGGCCTCACTAAGTAGCTGAGGCTGGCCGCGAACCTGTGATCCTCCTGTTTCAGCCTCCCAAGTACTGGGATTACAAGCATGTGCCACCACACCCTTTTAGTAAGAATTTTGATGGAAGGGTGAGTGAGGGCAAGTTAGGCAGCTGCCATCCTGATCTGACTCTTTCATTATCAACACACCTTAATAATCTAAAAGTTATTACAAAATTAAAGTCACACCATACATTTTGTTTTGCTGTATATTTAAATAACAAATCTTGTTGTTTCACTTATTGGCTTCAAAACTCTTTATGGCTCTTCATAACTTCAAAATTCAATTCTAAAATCTGGTGCTGGGCACTTTGACTCATCACAGTATGTCTCAAACCTTTCTTTCCAGCCTTATTTCTGACCTCACTCTCTCTTTGCCCCATTGAAATTGATCTCTTCACTATTTCCCAAGTAAATTCTATACCTTCAATCTTTTGGCATTTCATGTATATTAGTCTTTCTTCTTTGGATGTCCTTTGGCCATTCAATAATTTTCTGATCTTTTTCAAAGCCCCATTAGTGACAGCTTCTCTAGTTTCCCCTCAGTCAGTGTGATTGTTCCTGGCACAAGGAAAACACACCTCTAACATTTAGCACCTACGTCATATTGTAATTACATTTAACTTGACCACAAATTTATATACTCTTTAAGAATAAGTATTAATCAGCCACGTTTGGTGGTGCATACCTATAATCTCTGGACTTGGGAGCCTGAGACAGGAGGACTGCAGGTTTGAGACCAGCCTCAGCAATTTAGTGAGAATCTCAGCAACCCAGTGAGACCCTATTTCAAAATTTTTAAAAAAAGGGCAGGGAGTGTACCTGGGAGGTAGTACACCCCTGAGTTTAATTCCCAGTACCATAGAGACACACACACATACACAAAAGAGTAAGTAGTAATCATATTTATACTGCCTATCATGAATTAAAAACTCAATAATATATTATTTAATTAAGAAATAAAACAAAAACATATGCAAGAAATAGAAGGAATAATCAGTGAAATAAGGTAAGGAAAGAAAAGGAGCCGGGCGTGGTGGCGCACGCTTATAATCCCAGTACTTTGGGAGGCGGAGACCGGAGGATCCGGGTTCGCGGCCATCCTCAGCTCTCGCTCTGTCTCTCTCTCTCTCTCTCTCTCTCTTTCTCTCTCTCTCTCCTTAGTGAGGCCCTCCGCAACCTCGTGAGACCCGGTTTCAAAATAAAGCATAAAAAATAGGGCCGGGGGCGTAGCGTGGAGGTAGAACGCCTCTGCGTTCAATCTCCGGTACCGCAAAAAAAAAAAAAAAAAAAGAAAAGGAATACAGATTTAAAAGTAAGAAGTAAAAGTCTCTCTCTTCACAGACAATACAATTGTCTACACTGAAAACTCCAAAAAATCTACACAAAAGCTCCTAAAACAAATAAAATCATGGGATACAAGATATTTTTCCCCTAGTCTAGCAATATGAAGTTAAATTCAAAATTAATACCAATATAAGTAGTACCCCCAAATGAAATTCTTAGGTAAACATCTAACAAAATGTGTGTAGAATCTATGTGTTGAAATCTTCAACTACTCATAAAATAAAATAAATGAAAGAAAACTTAAATAAATGCAGAGATATACTAAGTTTGTAGATTGGAAAATGTTAACAAATTGGAAGATTGTTAAAATATCAATTCTTCTAAAATTGATATGTGAATTTAATACAATCTCAAAATAATAGCAGTAACTGTTTGTAGATACTGAAAACTTATTCTAAAATTTACATGGAAGCCAAAGAAATGAAAATAGCCAAAATAATTTTGAAAGAGAACAGAATTGGAGGACTCACATGACCTGATTTTAAGATGGTATAAATCTAAATTATCCAGACAGCGTAGTATTGGAATAAAAAGATAGACACACAGATCAGTGGTATGGAATAGAGAATCCAGAAACCCCTACAAATATGGCCAGTTGATTTTTTTTAAGTTGAAAAGGCAATTCAATCAAGAAAGGATAATTCTTTCAATAAATGGTGCTAGAATAATTAGACATCCATATGCAAAAACAAATAAGCAAATATAAAAAATTATACCCCATACCTCACTCCAAAAAAGTGGCAATAATTGAAAATGTACCAAAGACCTAAGTCTAAAATGTTAACTATAAAGTATAATGTTCTGAGCAGACTTAGATAATGCAAACAACCAAAACATAGTCTCAGTTGTTTTAAGAATGTTTACTGTATTTGTGACTGAGGCAAGTTCTTTATTCATTAGCATATCACACAAGCATAATTGCTGGGGGCTAACTGCTTGGGCTAACTGCTATGGCTGAGAGGGGAAAGGACAGGACAGGATTGCGAAGTTGAGGTTAATACAACCTGAAAGGCAGGTCACACAGTCCATTCCTCACTGAGTGAGGATCAAGGTTGTGCTTCCAGGCTGGGTATTTGGTGCAGCTGATGACATCAGGGGTGGGCAGGATGCCTTAAGAATCAGGAACCAAACTGTTGCTTTAACCCATGAAAGCTTACCACCTTCACTGGTGAGAGCTTATCGCACCAAGAGGTTCAGTGGATGGTTGACCAGAGCCCAAAGTGAGGAATTGCCAGACAGCTACCAGCACATCTGGCTGAGTCAGCTTTCAGCCTTGGTATCAGGGGTAGGAATGGCAACGCTCCTTGGGGGATGAAGCTGCGGCGCACAGTCTTCAGGTGCAATGGGTATAGTCCTTAGGTTGTCGGGTGGTAATGTTAGCTGTCAAGACGTATGCCAGTTATGTCTGGGCATTGCACATTACGCCTGCCCAGTTGCCCGGGTGTGTCCCGTTATGCCCAGGTATGGTTTGGGAATTAAGTCCTTCTTTGGTGTTAGTGAAGCCATTTTTAAAAAATATGTGCTTCATACATATAAGCTATAAAAGTTGTAAAACAAACAAAACTCTTTGTGACCTTGTAGACAAGCCAGACTGGGAGGAAATATTCAGAAATCACATGTCTGACAAAGAATCTGTATGGAACATACAAATAATTCCCCAAATGAACAACATGACAACAAACAACTAATATAAATGGTTTTGAACAGGTACTTCATTAAAATAATACGCAGATGGAAAATAAGCACAAAGTAAACACTCACCATCATTAGTCATTAGGAAAGTGCAAAACCAAACCACAGTGAGATCCCACTGCCTACCTAAGCAACTGTCTACAGTGCAATCGGACTGAAATTTTCTTGACTATACTATCTTTTTTGAACGCAGGGGCATTCTACCTTCGCGCTACACCCCCGGCCCTATTTTTTATACTTTATTTTGAAACCGGGTCTCATGAAGTTGCGGAGGGCCTCACTAAGGAGAGAGAGAGAGAGAGAGAGAGAGAGAGAGAAACAGCCAAAGAGAGAGCGAGAGAGCCGAGGCTGGCCGTGAACCCGGATCCTCCGGTCTCCGCCTCCCAAAGTACTGGGATTACAAGCGTGCGCCACCACGCCCGGCCTTGACTATACTATCGATTTCTCTGCCTGTCTTCTCACCTTGCCACATTCGTCTGGATATTCTTACTCGGTTCCCTTCACCTGCCAACTCCTAGTGACCCTTTACGTCTCAATTCAGGCAGTGAGAGGTCTACTATCTGACTCCTACATTCCCTCCCCTGCCTTGGGTCTGGATTACAGCCTCTGCACTGTGAGAGGTCGGCTCTCCATTTTACTTATCACTACCTCTATCAAATGTATAGGCTTCTTTATTTAATTAGAGTTTTAAATACCCTCAACTCTAATCTACATGAAGTCAGAGACTCTTGGTTTTTTCAAGGTTATATTAACACATTTAAAAAATTGTTGAAGCAATGAATAAATTCTATGATAACTTTAGCCTCTGCTTGACCCCTGATTGAAAACTCCTGAGGGTTTCATAGCTACCAAGAGAGTCACCACCTCTCAGTAGCCATGTGCAGGTTTATTAACCTTCAAAATTAAAAATCGTTCCATTGTTACAGGAAGAACTGCTTTCTCTATGTAACTTGGTCAGCTGACCAAAGTTGGGTTATTATTCTAAGCCTTAGGACCTAAGAGGTTCACATGACAAGCTTGTATAACCAGCTATAATTCACCCTGTGGAGAGAGACCATGTCAGGCATTACACCATGAACACAGCTTCAACAGATGCATCCTCTTCCTCCCTTAGTTGTGAGGCAGTCACTTCTGTCCTTATGGTGAAGGTCTGTTGCTGAGGATGGAACCTCTGATCAAGTCAGTTTTCTTGGCATTGTAGGGATCACTTGCAAATGGGGGCTTTTTTGGCTCATCTGTATCTTCAGGTGGCCTGAGATGAGCAGGCATGCCAGTCCCTCCCTGGGTCCTGCTGGACCCTAAGTTACGAAAGGTAGATGATGCAGGTTACATCAGCACCATGATAATACAGGTGTCCTTACATGCTTCTCAAAGTGCCTTTTACCACCGATGGCATTAGTTAAGATTACTATTATTGGGGGCATTGGCACTGTGGCTTATTATTATTGTATTCATAATAGTGTTTTGAGTATATTGAAAGGTTTAAAAAAAAGACTGCTAAATGGATAGCTTTAAATTCATGCCAAGTCTTTCCCTTTCTGCACCAAATATTCTTCTCTTTAAGATTAGAGTGACTGACATCAGTTACTTCTAGATCTGAGATTCTCACAAACGAGACCTTAAGGAAATTATAAAACCCATGTCGGCTTGTAATTTTCTTCTGTGAAATAGGATAATGCTACCTGGACTGCATTGGGGCCATTAGGAATAAAAAGATAATTCTCATGAATCTATATGCTACCAAATTGCCTGGCATATAGAAAGTGCTTTACAAGGAGTTTCTTCACCTATTCAATACCTTAAAATGTGAAATTTTGCACACTTCCACTTTAATATCTTCTATCTTTAGTACAAAAAAAATCTCCCCAGGGGAAATAAAGCATATTTCAGGATTGTTACATCAATAACCTTTATGAGAGATGTTGACTTGTCAAGTCATCTCCATGATAGATAGTACAGAGAGAAAATCTCTCTGAGCCAAGTTGATGCTGCATCACTGAAAATAATTCAGGGAACATCCTGGCAATTAATTGAAGTAAAGAAATTATTTTATTGTGGTTTGGTGATATTGTGCTAATTTAGAAACCGTGGATGCTGGTTTATGCAAGAAGTTTTTCTTTTTTCTCAAGTGTTTGGTTGGAAACATTACACAGTTGGTTGATGCTAGTGTTTACTGCTGTAGCAGGACCAAGTCTATCCTCAGAGGGGCTTCTTCACATGGGAGTTGATATTAATCCAAGTGTAAAATCTCCTGGAGGAATACGTGCCTGCTGTTCTGTGTGGATCCTTAGCTGAGGTTTGAAACGTGGTCAGCTTTGAGCTCATCTGACTGGAAGATCTAACTGCTGTCAGACAAAGAGAAGTGTCTGTCAGGAAAGGACTGAGCACCCCAAGTGGAATAGGGAAAGAGAAGGGGCTTGCTCACTGCAGAAGGAGCACAGCTGGTGAGGCTGCCTTCATCAAGTCCAAGGTTTCTACTTCTGGAAAGTTCCTATTGTGGGACTGAAATCAATGGCAAGAGATGGGTCAGGGGCTGAGCAGCCACCCCCACCATGTTGGTGGGAACAGGAAGGAGACTTGGTGTGAAGAGGTCTGTGCTCAGGTCTTTAGTAAGGAATCTGGAGTCCGGCTGGACCCTTTGTTTATTCTAGAGGAGGTCTGGGGTTGGGGTGTGGGAAAGAAGATAACTTCTCAGGATAGGAAAAGCAGCTTAAGTAGGAAGATACTGGGCAGGGGAATGGGAAGAAATAAAAAGCATTGTGAAGAATAGTTAGAATCACAGACTGTGAAGCTTATGTGCTCCAAACCTATGCATCCTATGTAAACACATACAAGCCGAATATCCACCAAACGCACAGATTTACCTGGAGCACCGGCAACCAACAGTGACCAGAATCTCGCTTCTCTAGATAGCTCAGCTGGCTATGCGTGGAGGGGTTTAGATTTTGTTTTCTTTCAGTTCTAGCATTCAGGCACTGTGTAGTTTAATAAAAAACCTGTTTTGAAAGCGAGGTTTGCCAACAATAGATATTCTGGGGTAATTTTCAGCCTTTGATTTATAATAACAATGTTAGTTCTGTGTGCTTGCTGGGCAAATACAGGAGGGTGTCCTGAAATGTGTCTGTGAATGTTCGTAACTGTGTATAAGGTGGGCAAGGAAAGTGTGTAAAATAGAGGTGGAGAACACCTGTCACTGGGACCTGCTTAGGGTGTCTGTATCGCATCCTTTCAGAACACACTGCACAAACACAAAAGGGCTGGTGAGCCGCGGTTGGTCCTGGATCTGCCCCGTACGCTTGCTGCGTATAGGAAGGATGCGACTGGCGGCAACAAGAATCAATATATATTTATGGCGGGGGCGGGGAGGGGTGCGCAGAGGCTGCAGGGCGGGGCAGCGCTAATGCGAGCGAGCCCGGCTCGTGGTTGGTTCGGGAGCCTGGTACCCACAGCGGAGCAGGCGGGAGGGAGGGGATGCGGGCGGGAGGATAAAGCGATGAAGTGTTCTGCGTGGCCGCGCACCAGGCGCGGTTGTGGGAGCCCCGGCCCCGTGCGCCTCTGACCGGCCGAGCCGCCGGCTCCGCGCACACACTCCCCGGCGCCCTCCTCCCGGCCCTGGCGGTGGCGGCCGCCGCTCGCCCCGAGCACCTGGCAGCCCGAGCGCGGCGAGAGCAGGTCCCGGGAGCCTGGCGCCGATGCAGGGCACGTGAGCCCCGGCTTCAACCCGCGCCCCGACGGGAGCATGATCTGTGCCCGGTCCGGGACTGCCAAGGTAAGCGGGCGCGCCGCGGGGACTCTGCTGCGCCCCTTCCCCGCCCTGCCGCTCGCGAGGCCCCCGCGCGCCCTCCTCCCAGGCCGGGGTCCACCCTCCTCCCCACCCTCCTCCCCACCCTCCCGCTTCTCCCCCAGGTTCAGTTGTCAGCCGGGGCTGACACAGCGGTCCGGCCCGGCGGGGATCCCCGGGTGGAGACCGGTTCGGGTACCGCCGGCGCACTGGGGCCCTCCTGAGGGGCACCGAGAGAAACAAAGAAGCCCCCAAGCAGGTTCGCAGCGCCTCCCCCGCCCCTCGGCGCCCTCCCAGCGGCGAGGAGGTGTCAGGGGAGGGGGCGGAGAGACCTACGTAATCCCCCTTCCAGCCCACACCACCCCTTGTGAGCCGGAGCTCTGGCTTTGCGCTTTGCCTCGGGCTCGCTGGTGGACAATTGTGTCCCACGCAATGCCGGCGCTCAGCCCCGCGACCGCCCAGTCTCCGTACGAGCTCGCCAGCCCTTGCTCCGGGGTCGAGTGGCCAGGTCCGGCCCTGGCGTCCCTGGGTGGCGGCGGGCGGGGAGGATGCTCGGTGTGGGTGCTCCTCCAGTGTCCCTCCGTCCCTGGCCGGCTGTGCCTCTCAGCTGGGCCTGCCGCCTGAGTTTGAGCGGGAGCAGCCAGTCATGTCGCCTACGGTCTTGCAACCTGCACACAAGCGGAGAGGGAGGCGCTGGGTAAACTGCGTCTGGTCCGTTTTTTTTTTTTTTTTTTTGGCTGGAGGTGCGCTTCCTTCTACCCATACATTCCCCGGCCGTGACAATGCAGCAAAATCCGAGGGCTCAAAGTGCCCCTCCATCCCCGCGTTCTGATTGCTCAGCTGCTTTCAAGTCCCGGCCACTTGGCTGATTTTCGGAAGTGTGGATGCATGGTCTGTCTGTCGTGCACAGAGGCTGGGCAACATAACTTCTTTCCTGCCGAATTTGAGAGCGTGGGGGGAGCTGGCAGGGACACAGGCTGCAGAGATGCCTGGCTTCCTGTGGTTCCGGGCACAGCGCGCTTCAGTCTGCATTGGGCTGACACCAGATAGCATGTGGGGATTTTCCTAGTTGTCGGAGATATTATTTGACGTTGCTGTAGTTTTTTGCTTACTTCTCTTGGGATCTGCAGTGGTGCAATTCTCCCCTTGTTTTTCTTCTTTGAAAAGATAACAATGCTGCCTTCAGCAGAAATGGATACAGGAAGAGCAGCATAGTTCAAAGTAAGGAAGGCAGCTTCTCTATTTTCCTGGGATTTACACGCAGTTTAGAAGGGTAGATGCCCTACCCGAAAAGGCCAGCTTCTAAAGACCGCGGCAGTGTCGTGGTCCACGGCGTCTCAAAGCAGGTGGCCAGCTCTGCGTTTCTCATCTGCGGACTCGCTCCGGCTGTGGCTATTACGGTAATTCATTCTAGATTGGGGATTCATTTTGAAAATGTGTGTTTTCCACTAAGAAGGGATTAGAGTCCACATGCCTACCCTAGAATGAATGTGTGTGTGTGCCTGTTTGGTAGAGAAATGGATGGTGGCAGAATTCCCTGTTGCCGGTTCCCTCTGTTTGCTACCTCCTCTGGAATGCAGCATTGGAAAAATGAAGCACTATTTTAATTCGTAGACTTAGGGGAAAATCGGGCTTTAGAGTATTTTATTTAATAAGCCACGTTCTAACTAAATCCACAAGAGAATCCCAGACTAGTGCAGCTGGCTGCTTGGCAGGATGACGGGTCTCCTTTTGTCTGGGATGGTTTCTCATGGAGGCAAATTGCCCAAGTTTGTTCATATCGTGACATTACTGACTTGGTAGGGAGGCCACAACCTGAGCTGGGACAGCCTATGGATGCATCGGCCCACAGGCACTGCCACTGTCCAGTCGGTGGATATAGTATCACTGGACTCGATTCTGTTTACACTTCTGGCTTTTAAAGATGGATATATGCAAAGATTAAGCTTTATTGTCTGTGCATCAGATATGACTAATAATAAAGCAAATATTAAAAGGTCAGATGTGATAATGACAAGGCAAACCACTGTCCCATTCCTTATCTGTAAAGTAAGTTGGACTGGCTGATTCTGTGGTTTCTTTTAGTTCCAGCATTCTGTGATAATGGATAGAGGGGTAAGAAAAGTTACCCTGTACAGAAGAGGCAAATACTCATAGCCCAAACAATAAAAGTAAACCAAGGATTTATTATAGAATTTGTGTTTTATTTTTATAACTGAGATATTTTAATCCCAGTCTTCGTATTTTTCCCCATAAATGAAGTTAGCCAACAACTCAAACAGGTCATTTTTTTGGTCAACTATTGACAAAGATTTGGTGGGGGTGGTGGGGAGCAGAGGAGAGTGTTGAATTAATTGGGTAGCAGGTTTTCTTATTTGCAGACTTACTTATTTATTCCAATCTTGTCTTGGATAATTGAGAATTAGCTTATTTTCAGTGATTGATTTTTGTGTGTTTGTTTCTAAAGACCCTAGATAGTTGTTTCATCTTATGCGGTAATTAGCAATAGCATCAAACTTACTTTCCCTGATGTAATTTGGTATTGCTTATAGAACTTGCTAGCAGTTTCCTGTTATAAAAATGAGTGGGGCGATGACTATTCTAAACAGACAAGTAAAGTGTTTGTATGTGCTCACAGTGATTATTAGAATTTAGGGATGGTTGAGGTAGTTGGCCATTGATTCATGCTTAGCCACACAATTTTCCACAGTTGTGCACTCATTTTTTAATAAGTTACAATCAAAATAACATCCTGGAATAACAGCCCCTGCCAGGCACAATTAACCCCTTCCTTCCTGTTTTTTCCCATAACCTCTTACTTCATGCAGCTAAGGTAGCACTTGATCCCACTGCAGTCCCTGGAGTTGTAAATATGCCACAGCCTTCTTGTTTAAACATGGCCTGAGCTTCTCTAGAACAAGGATGTTGTTATATTCATCTCTCATCTCTCCAGCCCCTAACACTTGTATGTTCTCAGGAATGTTTATTGCATGGATTTCGGGTCATAAAAATGCCCTCATGTTGTATAGGCAGGAGGTAGGTGGGAATCCTCTGCTTCGTGAGTCAGCTGGGGGAATTGGAGAGATTATATAAGATGCTTAGGAGAAATAGTGAGCCAAGACTCAAATTCAGTTCTTCCACCAGGCTCTGTGAGACAGGCTCCACCTCGGTCCCCCTCAGTAGTTAAAACAAAGCCATGTAGAGAGTAAGTTCAAGTGCTATAGGTTTGGATTATTTAGTTTTACTCGAATGATTTAGACTGTCCATTTTGACAAGATTTATCTGATCACTGCTCTGTTCTGTCTTGCCTTAAAAGGAAACTTGTTTAGACTAAGCACTCTCTCCTCAAACCTATACTGAAACACCAGGGGTGAGCACTCCTGTGCCCACCATCCCCTCAGACTTGATTCTACCACCCAGAGCTGGCTAAGATGATAGTCATGTCTAGGGAATGCCACTGGCAGGCCCATATGTATTCAAATCACATTTAACCACCATGCATTGTGCCTCTGAAATGACCCAGCAGTTACCAGAGACAACCATCATTCCTGGGCCCGCCAGGCTGGCTGAGCCTCCAGACAGGCAGATTCTGAGGCTAACAGGTGTGACTTACAGACCCTGAAACTTCTGCTTCTCTCCCTTTTATCTGCTTCCTTCTCATTGTTAAAAGCAGGACAGAGCTGGGCGTGGTGGCACATACCTGTAGTCCCAGCACTGTAGAGACAGGAGGATCGCAGGTTCGCAGCCGGCCTCAGCAATTTTGCCAGGCCCTTAGCAACTTAGTGAGACCCTGTTTCAAAACAAAAAATAAAACAGGGCTGGGGGTGGAGCTCAGAGGAGTTAGAATGCTCCTGGGTTCTATCCCCAGTACCACAAAATAAAAACAAAGCAAAACTACAATAGGACAGGTTGCCAGGAAGTTCAGTACCCACCTATTTCTGTAATGCAGCCTGGGGCACATTTAATATTCATGGACTTTCAGAAAAAACAGTGTGAACTGTTCTGTGTAGATTCCTTCAAGTCACTTTTCCTCTCTGAGGTTTAGTTTCTTCTTTAAAAGTAGGAAGTCGAACCAGGCAATCTCAAAGGTCACTTCTAACACCATGATTTTGTAATTGTTTTTATTCAGTCCATTGAGCCAATGGAGTATGAAAAATATTAGTGATAACTTTGCAATATATGTACTGTGTAATATATATATAAAGAAATACCTAAGGCCACGTGTGTCCATCTGTGGGCTATCTAATAACCACTTTGAGCCTTCGGTTAGCACTGTATTCTATAAATATCTATAGTACTTGATCCTTATTTGTAGAATTAAATTTACTATATTAAAGAAAAGAGGTTTTGACATTTCTTATCATCAGCAAAATGTTTGGTGGTGAAAAGTGTATAGTTTCCAAAAGTGTACAAAATATTTAGAATTTCAGGGTTAATAATCAGGGTTCCAAGGCCTGTAGTAAACTACTTTATTTATTTATTTAGGTGGTACTGGGGTTGACCCCAAGGGCACTCTACCACTGAGCTACACCCCCATCCCCACATTTTTTTTTAAACAGGGTCTCACTAAGTTGCTGAGGCTGGCCTAGAATGTGTGATTCTCCTGTTTTAACCTCCCAAGTACTGAGATTACAGGCCTGCGACACCATGCCCAGTCCTAAACCTTTTTTATTCTCACTATTGAATATGTTTCCCAGCTAAATTACCCTTTCAATCAAAAGCATTCCCTGAGATTCATTCAATAATTTCCCTTTTCAATTTCTCTTTGGTTTCTCACTTCTTTAGCTCCACCCAGCCTTCTGTTACATCCCCACATCCATAAAACATACTCCAGGCTTACACCACCAACCATTCCCCCATCCCACATAGGGCAGGAGTCAGGGCCTCACAAACTCCTACTTGTCTCAACCATTCCTACTTTCTGAAATTGATTCGTTAGCATTGCTTTTCAAAGTTAAGATAATTTGAGGTAGATAGATCGAGTCTTCCGATGACTTTGTAGTATATTTGTATTTCTCATGGATTTTCTGACCATCATTCAGAACTGAAATACCATGCATGTGTGTCTTAAAGCCTCTTTAAGTACTCTAGGGAACAAAATAGCTTGTTGGTAATTTTATATATCCCATACCATCATGTGTGGATGTGGATGGAGGCATTGGTAAGTGGCTGTTATGTTCTGTGACGTGAGCACGGTAGGAAAAATGATAAGCAGTTGGTGAGGGGTGACAATAATGCCACTACGTATTGGCAAAATATGGCAAAGACCACTGGGCTTCCAGGTCGTCTGGATTTCCAGCGCCACACGTGATGTGCGAGGTTCGCATCATTTGTACAGAAACCATACTCTTCCTGATTTATTGTCCTGAAGTTTGAGGCACATGGAGGACTGAAAAATAAGGATGTATGCAGACAGGCTCTTCTGGTGTGATCAGGCATCTATCGCATGTGATATTTTGGGGAGAATTCAGTGGATGAAACTTAAGCTGTTATTGGGGGGTGGGGGGATGCTGGAGAAGGACGCCATCTGTGCCCGTGATGACGAATGCCATCATGGAGACTTCATTCGGAGTCCCTTTTATATATTTAGTGGAGCAGATTTTTTCACTTCACACTTTCTAGATATATTTGTATTGCACAGATGTCAGGGAAATATCATGTGTGTGGGGAAAAAAAAAAGACCAAATTCTACATCCATGGCCAGGGATTGTAATTCAATCACTTTGTCCTTAAATTGACACCTATTTAACTTGCATGAAATGTTCCCTGCTTCTTCTTTGGGAGTTTAAGTCAAAGCAGTTTGAGAAACAGAAATCTCACTCTTACACATTATTAAAAGTCAAAGATTCAGGTTAAAGGAGAAAAAAAGATGGAGAGACTAGAATTAAACATAGAAGACCTTGCTTTGACGCTGTTGGTGGTGAGCTAATGGAACCCATCAGCGACTCGTCTTCCTTCCTGTAACACACAGACCAGCTGAAAAGGCTACAGGACTACAGACAACAATCAATAGATTGTTATCCTTAAAAGAACTTTTTATATTTACCATTATTCATAATCACATTTTACCATTATAACCACTTAATTAAATTTATTTATTTTGATCGCAAGTTATTTTTGTAAGAATGAGCTTTTTGAAATTGCGAAGAAAATAGTTTTGAGGGTTTTACCTGCAGTATTTCCCCTCCCCCACCACCTGAGCATTGTCCTTAGTGTCCCCTCTGTGCATGTCAGTGAGGCACAGGACCTGCATGTAAAGGAAATGATGGTAAGGGAATCGCTGGCATAGGGCCAATGAAAGGCACAGAGAATGTTTTTATGTAAACTGAAATATATTACATTTTATAAAAATCCCTCCCCTGCCTCCACATCCCCCACAATCAATTTTCTGTTCCCTTTTATAGAATACACCTCAAAAGAGTTGTCTCACTGTTATTCTTTGCTCTTTCCATCTCAGCCTCTAAAGACACACGCGCACGAACACGCGCGCACACGTGTGTGTGTGTCTGTGTGTGTATGTGTGTGTTTACTGGGGATTGAACCCAGGGGAGTTCTGCCTCTGAGCTACATCCCCAGTCCTTTTTTGTTTATTTTGAAACAGAGTCTCACTAAGTTGGGGAGGGCCTCACTAAGTTGCTGAGACTGGCCACGAACCTGTGATCCTCCTGTCTCAGCCTCCCAAGTACTAGGAGTACAGGTGTAAACCACATGCCCAGCGAAAGACACCTTTTACTGTATAATGTTTGGTTTATACAAATCATTCATTTAACATATATGTAAACTATAAAGTGAAATAAAAACAAATACCCACCCTATAGCCTGGAGCCAGAACATCACCAGTTCACTGGAATCTACCTTTGCATTCCTGCTTCGCTGCTCCTTCTGCCTTTCTTGAGAGCACCTGGTCAGGCTCTCATCCCTGTCACTGCCCCCTTCCCCCACCATTCACACTGTGGTCACCAGTGAGGCCTACCTTGTGGAGTTCAAAGGCCAATCCTCTATCTCACCTTTGCTGATGTCAACAGTGCTTCACTCCAGGGGTGTGTTCCTTTCTCTCTCTCTCTCTCTCTCTCTCTCTCTCTTCCTCCCTCCCTCCCTCCTCCTGCTTCTTCCAGGACACAGATTCCTATGGTTTTCCTGCCAACTCCCTATCTCCTCTTTCTCAGGCTCTTTGAATAGCCCCTGAATTTCTACCCGCACTGACCCCTACTAAACATCCACCTCTAACTGATGGGACCCCTCAGGGGATGCCTCTCAGACCTCTTACCTTCTTACTTGTACGCCCTCCCTTGGTCTCACTGTGGTTTTCCTACTGATGATCCCGAGTTTCCTTCCTCAGCTCTGACTCATTCCCAGAGCTCTAAACTTTCATAGGCAACTACCCAGCATCTCCCCTTGAATACATCTAATCTTAAAATTAACATGTGCAAAATACAACCCCCCCAATTTTCACTCCCCAAATCTGCTTCTCCTTTAGTGTTCTTTGTCCTTACAGTTACTCGGGCCAAATTCCTGAGCATCCTTTTGATGTCCTTCTCTCCTGTGAATCTAATTTTCAGCAAATCTCTCAGCTTCCTCTCACCTGCTCCATCCAGCATGACTGCTCCTGTCTAAGCCACCATGAGCTCTCTCAACTGGTTGCCTGCATTCCTTGCCCATGGGCAGTCTTTCTCTATACAGAAGCCGAAATGAACTCTTAAGAAAACAAGGCATATCCTTCATCCGGTCATTCAAATACCAACTGGACATATGCTGTGGGCCAGGCTTGGGCCTAAGTGCTGGGGTGTCTTGGTTAGCATTGTCCAAAACAACTGACCACACAACTTAGAGGAAGGAAGACTTATTTGCTAACAGGTTTTTGGAGATTCTGGGTTCAGTCCATGTGGTCTGCAGATCTCAGGGCATGGCGGCAAGAAGCAGAGAGACAAGAGAGAACAAGGGCTCTGCTCTCGCATCATGGAGTCTGGAAGCAAGAGAGCCAGGAGTCAAGGGGATTCAAAGACAAAACCACACTCCCTAAGGCCACACTCCCAGGAAGCCACCTTCTCCAGCCACACCCCACCTGCCTAGGTTACCTTCCAGTAAATCCATTAGATTGAATTTATCCACCTATGAGATTACAACTTTCATGATGTAATCACATCAACTCTGAACATTAATACATGAACTCTTTAGGGGACATTCTATATCTAACCATAACATGGGGGTGTGGCAAGAACACAACACAAGCCAGTCACAGATCCCTGTCCTCCTAGAGCCTGTATTGTATTCCTGCTTTATCCACAGCTCTCCTACTGTTCCTTCACACTCATTCAGAATGAAACCCAGACTCTTTAACGGGTCTACAGGGCCCTGCATAACTGGGCCCCAGCTCCTGCTTTGCCACTCTCCCCTTAACTGCTGGAGCCCAGCCCCCACGTCCTGGCTCTTCCTAGAAGATGCAGGCACACTCTGGCCTTGGCTCTACCCTTGGTCTGGAGGGGCTGGCCCCCAGCTCCCCGCTTCTCAGCTCCCTACTAATCAGGTATCAACCCTCAGAAAGGTATTCCCTGACCACACATTTATAGAGTGCTCTCATCTACCTACCTGCTTTCTTTTCCTTCACATCACTTCACACCAAATGGTTTGGTGTATATTTTCTTGCTTATGTGCTTATTGCCTGTCTCCCCTTCTAACCTGTAAAATCCATTAGAACAGGAACCTGTTGATTTACCCCAGGCCTGGAACATAACAGGTCCCTTTCTAGATATTCTCTTACTGATTTATGTAATAGTGTTCTCCTTGACCAAAATTCAACCCCAAAATGTTCTCCATGTCCACTTTATACTGAATAAAATACCAATAAAGCCAGGCGTGGTGGTGTACCCCTGTAATCCCAGTACTTAGGAAGCTGAGACAGGAGGATCGCAGGTTCTCGGCCAGCCTCAGCAACTTAGTAAGGTCTTCCGCAACTTAGTGAGATCTGTTTCAAAATAAAAAAATAAAAAGGGCTGGGGTATATCTCAGAGGTAGAATACCCCTGGGTTCTAGTCCCAGTACTCCCTCCCACCCAAAAATAGAGAGACAGAGGGACTAGCTCCAGCTTGTCTTTCCCTCCTTCTCAGCACCCAGCAAACAGTAGTCACTCAAGTATTGTTGAATTGAATCACTTACTTGTTATTCTTATTGCTAGGTCTTGATAAAAACCGCTTCTTGACCTCTGGGCTCTGCCTCCTCTGGGTCACGCTGACTTTGTCATCTTGAACATGAGTGTGTCATTCCTGTGTTCAAAGTCCTCAGAGGTCGCCAGTCTACACAGTGAAGAACCAAGTCGCTGGTCTGGCCCCTAGGCCTGCAGGGTGTGGCCGGCCCGTGCCCCGCTCATTCCCTCTGCAACCATGTGCATCTTTTTCTCCCCATTTCTCTCAACATGTTGGGTGCATTTCTATAATAATCTCTTTCCTTATGGTATTTTCTACTCTTAGACTTCCCACTCTTCTGTAAATACCCATGTAAAAAAAAGTCTTAGCCGGGCGTGGTGGCGCACGCTTGTAATCCCAGTACTTTGGGAGGCAGAGACCGGAGGATCCGGGTTCGCGGCCAGCCTCAGCTTTCTCTCTCTCCCTGTCTCTCTCTTTCTCTCTCTCTCTCTCTCTCTCTCTCTCCTTAGTGAGGCCCTCCACAACTTCGTGAGACCCGGTTTCAAAATAAAGTATAAAAAATAGTGCCGGGGGCGTAGCGCGGAGGTAGAACGCCCCTGCATTCAACCCCCGGTACCGCAAAAAAAAAAAAAAAAAAAAATCAATAAAAAAGTCTTAAATCTTACCACCTAGCAGAAACCATCACTCAGATTTGCAATCGAACATGATTTCCTTCCCCTCCCCTGAATTTCCCAGTGGCGAGTATCATTATATGCTTTCTATTAACTCCCCTGTCTTGCAGTCTCCCTACTGAATGCTGAGCACCTCAAGGTTAAAGACTGTGTTGCACATATCTTAGTATTTCTGATACTTGCCCCATCATCTGCCACAGCAGGTCCTCCTCTGAGTGTTAAATGAATAAGTAACCCAGGGAACTACCCAAGAGTTGAGAACGTCTGCGTTGTGTTATTTCTAGAATGTTATCCACAGTGTAAGTGTCTACAAAATGTATACCATCATGTTAACTAGAAAGTCAGAAGAGGTGAGATCCACAAGCACAGAAGCTGGGCATGCTGGTATACCCCTGTAATCCCAGTTGAGAGGCTGAGACAGGAGAATTGCAGGTTCAAGGCCAGCCTCCGCAATTTAGTGAGAACCTCAGCAACTTAGGACACTGTTTCAAAATAAAAATAACAAGAGCTGGGGTGTAGCTCAGAGGTAGAATGCCCCAGGGTTCAATCCTCAGTACCAAGAAAGAGAGAGAAAAGAAAATAAATACATATATTTATAATATATATTATATATGTAATATATATAATATATTATATATATATATAAATTTTAGTTATTTTCAAGAAATTTCCCACTACTTAGTCACTCAGAAAACATTCCTTGAGCATCTATTATGTTACAAGCATTTGTGTTGTGTGTGTGTATGGGATTTCTTCTACCTAGACAAAAATCTACTTAAAATTTAAGGTGAAAATGTCCAAAGACAAAACAGAATTAAATCTCAGAAATGGAGAAACTTCTCATTTGAGAAGGCAAATTGAAAGAGTGATTATTTTATTTCCCACACTATTTATGGAGCATCTCTTGTGGACTGTGAACTGTTACCTTGATGAATGAGTCTGCAGCCACATTTCTTGTCTTCACTGAGCTTACAGTGAGATCCCCAAATTTACAATATTGCTTCATAAGGAGCTATTCACAGCATGGTCTTTAAACAAAATATTGCCCTTGTCAGTGGCGTAGAAGTCATTGTGATATTCTCTGATTAAAATTAATTTTACCAAGACTGAGTGCTCCTGTTACTGACCTTGGGCACCTTGAGCCAAAGCAATGGGTTCATTACCTGAGAGCCAACTGAGGTAGGAGCATGCTCCTTTATGACTTGAAGCTCTACCACAAATTTCCTTTTTCCCAGTGATACAGAGAATTTTCTGGAGCAGGAAGCTTTTTTTTTTTTTTTTTTTTGGAGTACTGGGGATTGAACCCAGGGGCATTCTACCTCCAAGCCATACCCTCGTCTCTATTTTATTTTTATTTTGAAACAGGTTCTTACTAAGTTGCTGAGGGTGTCACTAAGTTGCTGAGTCTAGCTTCAAACCTTCCATCCTCCTGTCTCACCTCCCAAATACTGGGATTACACAGGAAGCACTTTTAAATCTCAGTCTTTCCTAGGGACTTAAACAGTTGTGTCCAAGGACATTCTGTAATTTAGACTCGCATGAAATTCACATTTCTGAGGTTTCTGCTTGCTCAAGACTGAGAGGCAAAGCAAAGGGTTTGGGAGGGTGCATGACATTAGCAGGTGGGTAAGGCCAGGGGTGGCTGAAGTTTCTGGACATTTCAGAAGTCAAGAACATTAGGCCCAGCCCGCTTGCCTGCCTGATACTGTGCACCAGCGGTATGGTAGCCCTTCAAACAAGGCCAACTTTGAGTGAGAAGGGAAACAAGAAGGCCAGACCCTCCTCTCTAGAGTTCTGTATCCTGCTCTGGGTTAAGTACCAGGCACCACCCTAACCTAAGACATTTGCAGTTCATTGGAGAAAACATTGAGTGAACCATTCCTGCTTTATAGAGAATGCGAGGGGTTCTGGCAAGAGAAATAAAACAAATTAAAACCCAAATTGTATCTGCAGGCTTGGGAGTGATGTTGGTGAGGAGGAATGGGGTGGAGAGTGGGAGCTCTAAGGCAGGAAACTTCGCTCTGTGGTCCTGGCCCCTCCCTTTCTCAAGTGTTCATTTGTCTCTGCTGAACGATGTAATTGGTGCACTATTTTCATAGGAATATTAAACTCTGTGGTAGGAATTTTCTCTTAATTGTTAGAACTCTTGACATGGAAATTTCATTTTAGAGGCAAAAGAGTGAATAGCTTTGTTTTTTTCATTTAGCACATCTTGGTATGAATTTGCAAATGGCTTTTGAGGGATCCAGATATTTTATTTTTCAAATCTATTTTTTTCAAAGTGCTATTAGCAGGTGGAACTCATGACTTCGGGCATTTTTCAGGCAATGAGCTCAGTGAGATTTGAATATTAGTTAAACCATTTATAGATTCATAAAATGCTGGCTAGATAAGGAACCTAAGCCAGGTCCCATTTAGCCCCCTCATTTTCCAAATGATGAAACATATGGAAAGCAGCCGTCTTTCAGGGTTACAGAACGTGCATTTGTTAAACCTGGGACAAAAGCCTGTCTCTGGGCTGTGGCTGAATCTTCTGAAGCAGCCTTTGCTAGCTCATTTTAGGGTAAGGCAGGAAACATGGATGTCCTCAGGGTTCAGCAGATGGGCATAAGTGAGCAAGTCATCTAGAATTTCAGGGCCAGGGGTGATGAGACTGGTGAGCCAGGAGCCCATGCTGTTTGTTACTCAGCTTCAAGCTGATTGTTGGCACTTGGGAATGTGACCCCGTGTTGCTAGTGCTTCAGATTTTTTTCTAAGAAAACCAACAGACTGGATTTTTAAGAGAAATTTTATGATTTTTTTTCTCATTCAATTCAATGATTTTACAACACTCAGTGGACCAAGTTAGGCATAATTGGAAGTCTCCAATTTGCAGCTGCTGCTCTAGAAAACCTGTGTCAGGATGTCCTAGTTAGTTCAGGATGCTATAATAAAGGACCATAGACTGGGTGGCTTATATGCAACACAAATTTATTTCTCACAGTTCTGGAGGCTGGAGCTCCAAGATCAGGAGGCCAGCACAGTCAGGTTCTGCCGAGGGCCCCCCTCCAGCTTGCAGACCCCACAACTTTTCCTTGATTCCTCACATGGGGGGAAGAGGGCTAGAGAGCTCTTTGGGGTCTCTTTTATAAGGGCACCACTGCCATTCATGAGGCTCCATCCTAACGACCTACTTACCTCTCATGACTCACCTTCCAATATCATCACACTGGGCTTGGGATTCCCACATATGAATTTGGGAAAACACAAACATTCAGTTCATAACAATGAAATTCTAGGGATAGAAACAAAGAACCATGATTGTGGCTTCAAATAACTAAAATCTGAAATGAGGCAGAGGGGACTCATTAATTTGTTGTGAGTGTAGAACAAAAACTAGTGGGTCGTATATTTTGACTCAATAATAGAAACAATTTTCTGTTACTGAAAGTTATTCAAGAAGATGAGCACTGGCCTGCCAATGTACCACTCAGCAGAGGATCGCTAGGTCTCTGCTGGATGAAGGCGTGGAGTATTGGTCCTCTCCCAGCCTGGACAGGTGAACCTGTAACCTGCTTAGTCTAAGTACCAGGAGATCTTTCTAACCCGACTTTGCAGTCCACTGGAGAACCTCAAACTGTCTCAACAGCCCACAAGAAATAGTCTAAGAGCTTTGGGGACAAAATCCATTTACATAAAAGGTGCACTTATGTTTTCACTCTTTCTTTTGTGAATAAAACCCCACCAGATGGCGTCTCTTTCTTGTGCGCTGAGAGCTTGCTCTTGGTCTTCTTTCTTCCCTTGTCCATAAAGCTCTATGCAAGCCTTTTTACCCTCTGTATTTCTGCCCCATCACTAGGAAAATTACTCTGATTTTTTGCTACACCACTTAAAATTTTTATTTTAAAAAACATAACATATCATTATCTAGGGCAAGGGTCAGCAAACTATAGCTTACTGGTGTTTTCTGTGAATAAGGTTTTACTAGAACACAATCATGCAGTCATTTCCATAGCGCCTGCTGCTGCTTCAAGTTACTGCGGCATAGCTGAGTGGTAAAGATGGAAACTGTAGACTCTTGACACCAGGAATGTTCATTACCTGGCCCTTTAAGAAAAAGTTGACTGACCCCGATTTATACGAAAATAAATATATTAAATACATAATTTAAAAACAAAACAGTATATAAAGGATAAAAACACCTTTAATGCAATGACCAGATGAAGGTGCATTATAACATTGAAATCACAGTATAAATGCAAGTTATGTTCATTTAGCAATTTATCAGATACATTTTCTTCTCATACAATTTTTTATGTTGTGTATATATATATTATTTTAATTGGCTATACAATAATTTATATAATACCTCATGTATATGTATGAAAATATGATGCATTGATTATTTATTGTGGCACTTTGCTACATGTTTCATATATAAAATATAATTCTTCTAAATTCATGTGGGAAGTATTAGTAACCCTATTTAACAGATGGAAACACTGAGGCCTGAAATGTTTCTGTGGCTTGACCAGCTCACACAGCTAGGCTCTGACATACAGTCCTGCATTTTCAGCGATTCACTTCTTAGTGGGCACCAAAAGTAAATTTAACTTTGTTTTTTTTTTTTTTTGGAGGTGGTGGTGTATATTGGAAATATTGAATTAATGAACCCAATGTACACAAATCCTTGACTACATTTTTTATTTCCATAGAATAATTCTTAGAAGCAGAACTGACAACTCAAAAGGTACATAGTTTTCCTCAAATACCCTGAAGAGTCAGGGTATTTCCAGAAAAGTCATAGCAACATAAATCAAATTCTGACCATTTATGAGGGTGCCAGGCTCTCCCTTGTCACTACTGAGTATTATGACTTAAGACATTTTTTTCCCTCTTTTGTCAAGGGACGAGGGCCACTCAGGTAGGTGTGGCCAGGTGGCTCCTCTGAGAACAGCTGCTGAGAAAGCTATTGTTTTCCTGATAGGAGGGACAGGCTCCCAGTATACAAGCTTTTGCCTTTGCCTTTCTACTCCTTCATGCTATCTTGTGACCCAGGACTAAAAGCTTCATGCCAAGGATAGACAGTGGAGGGCAGGTGGTCTGGGGGTATCGACTGGGGAAAATGCCCCCTTTTGGTGAAATCTCTGTTGTCAGTGTTCTGATGGAGGAAGGCAGATGCAGCCCTAGCCACAGCTGTGCCCCACCTGCTCATGACGGGACAATGTTTGCATCTCAGTTCTGCAAATTATCTGTACTGGTATCCCCACCCCACAACCCAAATAAGGTCTTGGTGTTTCTCTTGAAAATTTGGATGAAGTCTGTATACATAGATATTAACTCTTTATCAACTTTTATGTGCTTTAAGATGTATCTTTTTCTAAAAAAATGTTATTGGTGCATTGTAGTTAGACATCATAGTGAGATTGAAGTGATACACTCATATACGCACACAAGATGTGTCCTTTAACTTTATTCCTGGTGCCCTGTTGATTGAGATAGTGATCTTCAGATGTCTCTATCAAAAGGTACAATTTGTTTTCACACTTAGTAATGGGAACAAATTCCTATTCCCTAACAACCTTTCACTTAATTGTTTTATCATACAATAGGTCCTTCCCTGAATCTGTTATTACACTGGGGGTTGCCAAATGCTGACTTTCCAATTATATAATTCCTTCCTTGTTTATTAGCTGTCGTTCCGTGAAAAACAGTTTTCCTCTCCCTTTCTCCTTTCGCAGAGAGGGGGAATTGCTGTGTTCTTACAGATTTTTATTTACTCAGTGTGATAAATCAATTACAATCATTAATTTTTTTTCTTTTTTAGTACTGGAGGTTGAACCCAGGGGTATTCTACCTCTGAGCTACAGCCCCAGCCCTGTTTTATTTTTTATTTTGAAACGGGATCTCATTAAGTTGCAGAGGCTGGCCTTGAACCTGTTATCCTCTTGTTTTAGCCTCTCAAGTGCTGGGATTATAGGGTGTGCCATTACACCTGGCTTCTTTACTTCTTCTGATACTCAAATTAACCCAATTTACACCAATTGGAGCCATATATTTTATCTCTAACACAGGAAATTGAATGCTTACAATTATTTTGAATTTTCTACCTTACTTCTTTCTGCTCAGCCTCCCTCTGTCCCTTCCTCCCTCCCTTCTTTATTTTGGAGGGGGGAGGTTGGAGGCAAGAGGTATTTATAATATTGGCTAAAACCAGAACAATATTAAATAGTGGTAAAAGTATGTCTTCTATCTTCTTTTGCCTTTAATTAAACTGGATTTAGTTTTTCACTATTAAATGATAAAGGCTAATGTTTGTTTCAATTTTCTTTAATAAGAAAGTATTATTGTATTTTCTAGTTTAGTCAGTTTAAATGTGAATATTTGTAAACACTGAAACATATGAACATTGAATTTGGGGGATTTACTAAAGTTAACCAGTGTGTTTTCTTCTTTCATTTAATGAAATGATCAATTTTACTAATAGACTTGCTAGTATTAACCTATCCTCAAATGCATCCAACCTCAACATAGTTTATTTTCTAAATTCTGTGCTGATTCAATATGTTCAGTTTTATATATGTATATATAAACATATATATGCATATAGACTAATCTCTCTATATATATATGTGAGATTAGTCTACATTTTTATATTACATATCCAAAATTTGTAAAATAAATTTGGAAACTGTTTTCTAATTCTCCCCAAACTGAATATGATGTCATGATTATCATTCCTTTGAATTTGGAAAGTCTTTATCTGCAAACTGGCCTTGTGTTTTATGCCTTTTTCAGGGTCAATCTGATTAATTCATTAATATCATGGTTATTGCTCTAGAGTTTCTCCTTCTACTTGAGACAAATTATCTTTTCCTAGAAAATTGTCTATTTTCCTAAATTCAAATTTTTGGTCATTATTGTTTTGCAAATTTTGAGTTGCCTTTTGCAGTACTGGGGATTAAACCCAGGAGCATTCTGTCTTTGAGCTAAACCCCTAGCCCTTTTTATTTTCCATTCTAAACAAGGTCTCACTAAGTTGCTGAGGCTGGCCTTGAACCTGCAGTCCTCCAAGCCTTCCAAGTACTGGGATTACAGGCATGTGCCACCACGGAGTTTCTTCAATATATAGTTTTAGTTTCCTTTTATTAAAAAAACCTATATTTCTCCCCTTCCCCCTTCTTCCTCATCCATCTCTCTTCTTCTCTCTCCTTCCCTCCCTTTTTCCTCTCTTTCTCCCTTCTTTAAAAAATAATATTGTTTAGCAGGGTGTGATAGTACATGCCTATAATACCAGTACTTGGAAGGCTGGGACAATAGGATCACAGGTTCAAGACAAGCCTCAGCAACACAGTGAGACTTTCAGCAACCTAGTGAGGTCCTGTTTCAAATCAAAAGAAAACAAAATTTTTAAAAAGGGCTGGGGTATAGCTTGGAGGTAGAATGCCCCTGGATATAACAACAACAACAGCAACAACAATAATAATAATAATAATAATAATAATAATAATGTTTAGAAATTTACCTGTTTTTTAACCCAAGAAATAGTATTGATATTCATTTATTTTATCTGGCATTTCAGTATGTCTGACCTTTCCAAATACATGCATAGTTTTAGTAATACATTCTTCCTGAATGTTCATGAGTGTTTTTTGCTTTTTTTATCCCCCTGTGGTACTAGGGATTGATCCTAGGGGTGTTCTACCTCTGAGCTGCACCTCCAGCCCTATTTTATTTTGAAATAGAATCTCAAGTTGCTGAGGGCCTCGTTAAGTTGCTGAGGCTGGCCTCAAACCTGTGATCGTTCTGTCTCAACCCCCCAAGTACTGGGATTGCAGGCATGCATCACCATGCCTGCCTCTTTCACTCTTCTTTTTATGCTGTCTTGGATTAAAAGTTTGTTCATTTATTTCCATCTTGTCATGCTAATAATTTTAACCCCATTGTTCATTCTTGCTGGGCCTATGTAAGCCCTAAGAATTCTCCTCAGCACAGAGCTTTTAAATTGTTAAATGTAGGACTGAAGATACTTCTGTGTCCATTTTTGGGAAATGCAATCGGCCACAAGGTCTTTCTAACTCATTCAAATTTACCTTAATTATGGTCTTCTATAGCCCAAGTTTCCCATTCTTAAATTTTAAGAATAAACTTATTCTTTAATTTGAATGGAATGAGCGCCTCTGGAAACATCTAGTCTTTGGGGAGAAGCCGTGTCAGCAATTTTTAAGTGGCATACTTTGTCGATCATTCACTATGTGGGAGATGTTTTTCTCTTTCATAGTATTTTGACTGTGACCAGCGTTTGGGGTTATCACCTTTCTCCCAAGACTCCTGAGATATGATTCTACCTTTGGTAATTGTGGGGAAGTCTGAGGACAGCCTAGATTTAAATTCTTTGCCCGTAATCTATGGGGTTTTTCCTGTTGGATACCTTTAAGATCTTTGAAAAATAGATTTAGAGCATGTTGCTAAGATATCTAAGTACCTAGACTTTCGCTGCTATTGTTCACTTGGCTGGAAACATGAGTAACTCTTCCAAGCTGCGTACTCAGCACAGGGAAATCTTTACCTAATGTACTCTGTGTATCGATTCACAACGTTTATTGTATTTATCTCAGGAATTTTGTTATTGGCTGTTATTTATCTACCGATATCTCCTTTCTCTTTTTTTCCTTACTAACAGAACCTGACTTAATTTGGGAATAGTTTCAGCTTGAAAGCCCTATTTCCTAGTCTTCTTTAAGAAAGGGTGTAGTCATACAACATACTTGAAGCCAATGAGATATATTTGGAAGTCACTGGCTGGGGCTTCTGGGAAAGCTCTTTAAAGGGAGCTGACTCATCTGGCATGCCGCATTCTCCTCTTTCTCTTCCTCCCTATTACATCTGGAATGTGATCGCGGAGTGCTAGCAGCCATCTCATAGGCTGGGAAAGAGAACCAAACCCCAAAGACCATGGAGCAAGAGTTTAAACATAGTCTGGGTCCTTAGGACATCATGTAGCTACCCTACCAACCCAGACTTCTCCCTAGAGTGAAATAAGTATCTCTACTGTCTAAGCAAAAATTAGCGACTTGTTTGGTCCCTGTCTTTAAACAAAATCCCTTCTGGGGTAAATAAATAAAGGTAAATCATCTGTCCATAACTATCTCCTTTTCATGTGTCGCTTTTTCCTTTGACTGTTTCATTTGTATTTTTAGAGAGCTTTTTATTTCCTTTCTACATTTCTAATTTGAACTTTCACTCCAAAGCAGACTTTATTTCTACCATTGCCTTTTAATTATTGCTGATCTATTCTCCTATTAAATCCCTATCTTTGCTCATTTTAACTTGCATATCATCCAGTTTTGTTTAAGAATTTGTTTCTCTGTAATCAAATTTCCTAAATTCTTTTTCTCCTCATTTCTCATATGGTTTCACAAGGCCTTTTGTACATTTATGACATTTTGTTCAGGATGCAAAGTACATAAAATTCATACTTAAAACTTTTTTAGTGCTTTGTAATTGTACACGATCATGCGATTCATAGTGATATATTCACTTATGCACATTACAGCATTTGGTCTGTTTCTTTCCTTATACTTCCCTTTTCCCACCCTCCTTGCTCCCAGATCCACTTCCACTACTCTACTGGTGTCTTCTCATTTTCATGAGTCCCTTTTCTCTCCAGCTTTTATATATGAGAGAAAACATGCAACCCTTGATTTTTCTGAATCTGGTTTATCTCATTTAGCATTATGTTCTCCAGTTCCATTCATTTTCCTGCAAATGGCATAATTTTGTTCTTGTTTGTTTGTTTGTTTTGTGGTACTGGAGATTGAACCCAGGGACCTTCTACCTCTGAAATACACCCCCAGCCCCATTTTATTTTTTATTTTGAAACAGAGTCTCACTAAGTTACTAAGGGCCTAAGTTGCTGAGGCTGGCCTCCAACCTGCTCCTCCTGGCTACTGGGGTTATAGGTGTGTGCCACAATGCCTGGCTAATTTTGTTCTTTATGGCTGAGTAAAACTCCATGTGTGTATATACCACATTTTCTTTATCCTTTCATATTTTAATGGATACCTAGGATGGTTCCATAACTTAGCTATTGTAAATTGTGCTGCTATAAACATGGGTATGCATATATCACTATAGTATTCTCACTTTAATTCTTTTGGATAGATAGCAAGGAGTGGAATTGCTGGTCACGTGGTGGTTGCATTCCTAGACTTTTGATGAACCTCCATACTGATCTTCATAGTGGTTGTACTAATTTACAATCCCACGAAGACTGTATAAATGTTGTGTTTCCCCCACATCCTCACCAGCACTTATTATTATTTGTATGTTAGATGAGTGTCATTCTAACCACAGTGAGATGAAATCTAAGTGTAGTTTTGATGGCTAAGGATGTTAAACACTTTTTTATATAGTTATGGACGGACCATTTGTATTTTTTCTTTTGAGAAATGTCTATTTAGTTCAATTGTCCATTTATTGATTGAGTTGGGATTTTTTTGGTTTTAAGTTTCTGAGTTCTTTCTATATTCAGGACATTAACCCTTTGTCAGAGGAGTGGCTGAAGATTTTCTCCCATTCTGTAGGCTCTCTTTTCATACTTTTGATTATTTCTTTTGTTGTGCAGAAGCTTTTTAATTTTATGCCATCCCATTTATTAATTATTGACTTTATTTCCTGAGCTTTAGGGACCAATATATAGGCACAGTCAAGGACATACATTTTTTACTATTTGCTAGTAACTCCTTTTTTTTTTTTTTGCGGTACCGGGGATTGAACCCAGGGGTGTCCTACCTCTGCGCTACACCCCTGGCCCTATTTTTTATACTTTATTTCGAAACCGGGTCTCACGAAGTTGTGGAGGGCCTCACTAAGTAGAGAGAGAGAGAGAGAGAGAGACAGGGAAAGAGAGAGCGAGAGAGCTGAGGCTGGCCACGAACCTGGATCCTCTGGTCTCCGCCTCCCAAAGTACTGGGATTACAAGCATGCGCCACCACGCCCAGCCTAGTAACTCCTTTTCATACTCTGCTTTTCCTTGGATTCTTAGAGTTGCACTCTCCTTATTTGACTGTCAATCAGAATTTCTTTTCCTTTTTCACCTTTGAACATTAAAACCATCAGGCTAATGTTTACCAGATGACTAGAGGCACGTATTCCTATCTGTACTCCTACATTCTAAGTGGGTTCTACCAGAATCAGAGGTGTTCTGATATGAACTAGGAGACAGGATAAGGTGTCTAGATCTAGCCCAAATTTTAGAGCCTCTTTGGCATTTATCTATTGAAGATTATCTACTATGGCTTATTTTATTTGCTTATTTATTTATCTTTTGTGGTGCTGGGGATTGAACCCATGGGCATTCTACTTCTGAGCTATACCCCCAGCCCTATTTTATTTTTTATTTGGAAACAGGGTCTTGCTAAGTTGCTCAGAGCCTTGCTAAATTGCTGAGTCTGGCCTTGAACTTGTAAGCCTTCTGTCTCAGTCTCCCAAGTACTGGGATTATAGGTGTGTGCCACCATGCCCAGCCTACTAAGACTTATTTTAAACAGGTATCTTCCCAAGGTTTTTATATATGGTTCTCTGGTCACTGGAACAGAAGTTTGTTCTTGACTAGCAATGATACTAGAAGATGTAGCTGCAGGCCTCCTTAGCTTTTCATTTCCAAGGGAGACAGATTCCAGTTCAGGACACAAAGCATCCTGCCTGGTACTCCTATCTCAGCTGGGTTGAAATTATAGGGCGGGGGGCACTCTCACCTCCCAACAGATGTAGAAAGAGGCCACGCAGGAAGGAGAGCTGGTGAGACTGGGCCACCCGAGGAAGCAAGGTCTCCTTCACTGGAATGTCAGCCCACTTTCTGGTGGGCTGTGTGCATACCACAAGTGGAAGCCTTCACCCTTGTATTCTTCAAAATTTCCCCTTCAACACATCATAGTTTTGCAATCCAATCCATCCACACTGAAGCTAAGAGAAATTTCTTCCAGGGATCTGCAAAACATTGCTGAGCATTACCAATCCCAGAGCTGTGCTTCTGGGAACACTACAATCCATGGATATCTACTGGCCCAGGATTTCCCCACCCTAGATCTGACCTCACTGATATCTCAAGTCATTTCATCTGAGAAATTCTTATCACCTCAAGTGTGATATATCCAAAACGAGATTTATGACTTCTCCTGGTAGTGATATTTAATTCTCCTATCCCTTAAGACTTGTAATTCAGCAAGTAGTCCCATGTCCAGGTCAACGTGGAGTTAAGCAACCAGATAAAAGACGTATCACATGAATACCCTGGAGGTTGTCCCAGAATTCCACTTTCTATCCTTTCCACTCTCTTTGTTGCCACTGTGTGCAGAATTTAATAACTGCAGGTCTGAATCACCAAAGCAGTATCCCCCTCCTCCTCCTCCTTGTCCTTGTCCTCCTCCTCCTCTTCCTCCTCTTCTTCCTTTTCTTATTCTCTCCTCCCTCTCAACAGGCATGTGGATTTCACATTCATTTTTGTGTGTTTGTGTGGTGCTGGGGATTGAACCGAGGGACATTCTACATTCAAGCTACACCCCAGCCTGATTTTATTTTTTATTTGGAAACAGGGTCTCACTAACTTGCTGACAGCCTCACTAAGTTGCTGAGGCTGGCTTCGAACCTGCGATCCTCTTGTCTCAGCCTCCCAAGTACGGGGATTACAGGTGGTGATTACAGGCAGAACTTCAGCCTGTTGCACTTAGCTGAGGAACTACCGTGTCTTCCCTATGATCTGTGATACCTCATTCAGAGACCTTGATTGATCCTTCCAAGCCTTCTATAGGTGTATTCCATACTCATCCATCCAGTACTGCTTCCTACACCTCTCTAATTCTGACACTTGGCTCACTAGTGGATTCAACACATCCCATTCATACTTATCCTCAGTACTTGGATTCTATTTATATTTATAATATTTTTTTCTGCGTGGAATACTTTGTGCATTCTTTATCCCAATTTACATCTTACCCTCCCCTAAAGATCCAGCTCAAATCCAGTTGCATGTTGCTCTGACTTACACTGTTTTAAGGCCCTACCCATTTTAAACTGAGTAACAGACATACACATTTGGAAATTATTTCAATGGATTTGTTTATAACTTCTTTTACATCACTCTCATTTAAGTATCTTACTTGTGTTATTCTTCTAAAGAGTGTAATAAATAGATCTGCTTTTTCCACTATGAAAGTCAGAATAATAACCCTCTAATTTTGAGAAGTAACGTAAGAATATGTTGTTCTCTGTAGCTGAAATTGCTGCTGTTCAAGTTGGCATAACCTAGTTGTACACGGACTGTTGGATTGCTGGGTGAAGACATCATTTCATGCTTCATACTTTCTTGGCATAGGTGGTCAATGGTTTAATTGGTGCTGGTGATTCGATATTTCTTTATTGAAAAACATGAGTTTTTGTTCTGTTTTTGCTTTGTTTCTGTTTTTTTTTTTTCCTCATTTGATTCCTAAACCAGATTGCTCCCACATTCCCAGTAAATTAATTATGAAGCAGCAGGTGGTTTCCTCCTGGGAGGCAGGAGTTGAGGTCGCTTTGGAGATCATTTATCATGTCCTTTCTTGCACATTTCCTGTTCCTGTGGTGCGGTCATAAAAGGCCTAAGTTTTCTATCTGGATACGTACTTGCCTGCGCGGTATATTTATCACCCTGATAGAATCACCATCCTGCTCATCTGTATTTGCAACATTGCTTTTAAATAAACTGGACAATGAGGAGGATTATCTGTGCCTTAGTAAACAGTCTCTCTCTCTCTCTCTCTCTGTCTTAAGCAACATTTTCAGGAGAGAGTTTTCCAAAGTACTTTCCATAAAACTGCTTTAGGATGAAAATAGAGCACATTTATGGGGAAAAAATGGGAGAAAGGGTAGGGGAGAGACTTCCAATGTCAGATAAGGTGGCTTGAACTGAGAGAAGCAGGTTTCTTTTCTTTTTTTTTTTTTTTTTTTTTTTTTTTTGCGGTACCGGGAATTGAACGCAGGGGCGTTCTACCTCCGCGCTATGCCCCTGGCCCTATTTTTTATACTTTATTTTGAAACCGGGTCTCGCGAAGTTGCGGAGGACCTCACTAAGTAGAGAGAGAGAGGGACAGGGAGAGAGAGAGAGAGAAAGAGCTGAGGCTGGCCGCGAACCCGGATCCTCCTCTCCGCCTCCCAAAGTACTGGAATTACAAGGGTGCGCCACCACGCCTGGCATCAGGTTTCTTTTCTTGCTGGAGAACTTCTCAGGGCTTTTGCAGTGCTGCTGTGAGTGGTAGAAAGTTCCAACAGGGCAGTTTTGCCGCTGGCAGCTGTGCAGGTGCTGGGGGAGGGGGACAGGAAGCAGCTCTGATGGGAATGGTGCCTCCAGGAAGGGCACAGGGATGTGACCCCAGAGGGGCCACCACAGCTTCCCAGAAGCATTCAGTATGAAGCTATTTTTCTTCAAAGAATATATCTCCCAAGAATGGTGTTTTATGGGATACATCACATCAAACCTCCATCTGGGCTGTTGCAAATCCTGTAAGCAGGATAAAATTGGAATTTGCCACAGTTTGGCCACTAAAATGCTATTGCTTTGGCTCAGAGGTGCTCAAAAGACCCTTTCAGATGTGAGTCTTTTGTGTTCCTGGGAGATAGTGCTATGGAATCTATTTCCAGCTTAGAGACTCCTGTTTTCCTATTTTATTAATGTCACATCTTCTCTTGTATAGCATTGCTTGTATTTCAGCACTGTTTTGGGGCTTTTTGTTTTGGTTTGGTTTTTGACTTTTGGTACTGGGAACTGAACCCAAGGGTGTTTTACCTCTGAGCTACACCCCCAGCCATATTTTATTTTTTGTTTTGAAACAGGGTTTCACTAAGTTGCTGAGGTTGGCCTCAAACCTGCGATCCTCCTATCTCAGCCTCCCAAATACTGGCAATAGGCATGCTCCACTGTGCCCGACTCAGTATTGTTTTAATAAGCCATTTTTACATCATGCCATTTTAATTGGCTTTTTTCCGTCTCCTCTATTTTATTATAATGTCTTTCTTATCAATAATTCCCTCCTTTATTTCCCTCTATTTTTCCTCTATTCAAAAATTTAACACAATTTTATATGACTCTTCTTAGTTTTCTAATCTTTTAATTTACTCTCTTAATTCAAATTTGGTTGTGATTTTTTTCTTAATTGCTTTATTTCATTATTAATTTTGACGCTTTCATCTTTGGAATAAGTATAACACGGAGAGCAGGTTTTGAGGCCAGATCCTGTGTTTTGGTCTGCTCTTTCCATCACTTCCCGTCTGGGTCTCTTAACAGGCTGTTTAACTTCTCTCTAAGCCTCAGTTTTTGACCTGTAAAATGGAGTTGGTAATGAGTTGCTATGAGTCCTTTTTTATGTTCATTTATTGTTGCATTGTAATTATACATTTTGATATATGTCAGGGTATCAACTTCATACATGCACACATTGCACATTTAGCCCTCCCTCCAATCCCACCCTATTCCCTCCTCCTTCCCTCCCTTTCATACTCCGGATAGTGATTGAGTCTTATAGGTTTGTGTATGTACATCATGTGCTATAGTGTGTTTCCCTCCACCCCCCTCCCAACTCCCTCAGTTAGGTCACCTT